>CEMG01181266.1:22585-36561 GCA_001179705.1 Baeospora myosura
AACGCCTGGCGAGAGGAAAGAGGAGGAAAGGCACAGAAAGTCCGGCTGACAGGGGCTGGGATCGTGTAGAGACTTGATTTTTGCTGGACGAAGGATATGGAAAATGAGCTCTTTGAGCCATTACTTGCCTTTCCCGTGTCAGTATGTGTAGCTTTGAGTGAGCGAATAGTGAGCGAGGGCCCCGGGGGATGCTGAGGAGCGAGGCAGGGGTGTTACAGATTTCCATCGGAGTTGCATAAATTTGTGACGGCCGAACGCGTGCCAAGGGGGGTCTTCGTTAATCGATCCAAAATGGCGCGGCTGCACAACCCGCTACCCTCGATATTCAGTGTTAGAAAAATCTTAGCTATAGGACGGAAGATGTGAGAGCTGAAAGACGTCGAAGGGAGCAGGGGGAGGAGTCATACGAATTTAGGGATCCACTGGCATTGGAAATTATATGACGGGGCCGAACCTTGGTTTTCGAGCACCGACGATCATCGACATCTTCAGAGACCGTTCATAGACTCGCTCTTGCTCATACCTGATCCCTGGCACAGTTTATCCTGATGGCCTTGAGAGTATTGGTCGACGAATAACTCATACCACAGACATGCGTTTGATCAAGGCCCAACGGTGCGTAAATTGTGAAACTTTGCCCACTATGCGGTCTTGATATTCATGTTGCCTTGAAGCACGTTTGGTGTCTAGCGGACGCTGCTAGCAAGTTCTTGGGGTGGGTATACACTGTACCCCTCTCGATGGATCAACGTTCAACGTCTAACGGGCCAAAAAATCCGCAAGATTCCCTAGGGTATGGTCTTCATTCAAAGGCTATCTTGATTCTTGAAGCAAATTCCGCAACGTTGGCAGGGTTATTAGACCTTGAGTTTACGCCTTGATATTTGGAAGGGTAGCCAGTTGCGGTGGAAACCTCCCCGGCACGAACACCAACGACGGGCCTAGTCAATAACCGGAGGATATTTCACTCGTCTTGGGGCGCGGCGTGCGGAAGAGCCTTTCGACAGTGTTCATGCGTATTCATAATGGTGACTCCTGGGCTCGCCACACAGGAATCAAACAAAGCTCAAATTGCCAGGAGCAGTATCGTTGCCTCGGGTCGAGGTGAGTCATGTCGCCTGTTCTTGAGTACTTGGGACCTGGGCTTGGAAGACGAGGAGCTCAGTCTTGAAAGAGCTCCTGCGTTGAGTCACACCGCCAGCGAACGGGGAGACATTGTTGATGATGAGACGAGATTCTTGAGTTTTGAAGTCTTGAGGTTGATCTTGCAAGTTGATTCACTGACGATCCAATATACAGTTCACGAACGAACGAACATCATTTGAAGATTCAATCGTTCATTCGAGCATGGAGGTTCTCGTTCAAGCCAGAGTCACCCGCGGCAACCTTCATGAGCCGGTGTGACTCATCGAGTCACGTGAACTGTCACCCCATCCAGTCACGGCCACCAAAAATCCTCAGTACAATGGCTGGTGCACGTCGTGGTGGCCCAAGGTCGTCCGCCAGTGGATGCGTACGAGTCGCGGATGCAGCTGCTTTGAAAAGGATAAGAATGCAATGCTGAAGGTCGGAGGGAGAACCATGAGCTCAGGACGCCCCGTCATTTCGAGTATCCAGGACGCGATTTTCCGAAGGCTGCCTTTCCCCGCTGGCATGAAAGGCGGTAGATCGCGCGACATCATCCTCATGTGCAGGCTATTGGCGAAATCTCCGATCGGTGAATCTGGGCCAGCAACCTACAGAGGAGACTCATTGCCATTCCAGCGAAGAATCCCACCATGTTTGACATAGGTCCGTCACGGGGACCGCTGGGACGTATTGGCCATGGTTATAAAGAGCTTAGCGGGTTGGCCGATTCCTGGAAGAGGCTCAAAAGAAGAGTTATGTGTGACGGCTGGGACTTCGAAGACGTGAGCGGAGGAGTTTCAAGTCTTATCTGGATTCCACGCTTCCAGATTCAGCACTTTCCATGCCTCGCAATGAAACCTTACCACACCAATTTAATATGACATGGGGCAGCGTTCCCAATAAAATGCCTGAGGGTCTGGGTTCTGACTATTCGTCTCAATTTTTCCCCACCACAACCACCTTTCAATGCAGAACGGCTACAGTGTGACTCCTGGCAATTCCCTGCCCTCGTACGACGAAGTCTTGCTTCAAATCTGGGCTCGGTCATCGAGACTTCCTAGATATTCGTCGCGCGCCCTTAGGCGGGCGCAACATCATCCTTATGCGCACGATCGCCGACGTCCTGACTCGGATTGTGTTCGCAACCCAGCTGTGAGCCACCTTCATCAATTTTTTGGAATTGATGCTTGCAGTATGCGATGTCTGACTGAAATTTCTTAGGACCCTCCGACATACGTCGAAAGTATTCTCCATGGTAACACAGCGTTTGCACCCATTGCCGTACGTCGAATCTCTATAGGGTCCTTATGAGATGTAGCTTAAGATTCGACCTCAATAGCTCGACTCCAGCCATACTATCAACACTGTTGCCCCGGCAGAAGACGAGCAACAGGAAATCAGCACGGCTATTTTACTGGTATGCGCTTAGTATCGCTGCTGCTGAATCATCATGCTTACCTGTATACATGTTCGCCAGGAATATGCCAGCTTCGTTCAGCAGAATCTGACTAATGGCGCCACAGTCAAAGTTATACTTCCTGGAGAAGTGCGTCCAAGTTCCCAGCACACGAACGTGTTGGTCAACAACGCTCGAGGCAACATCGGGCAACTTGAGAGCGTCCAGGATGCCCCTGTCGTTGAAGTGGTAGTGCAGAAAGAAGGGGCCAAGGAAAAGTCTGTTGCTGAGGAGGAAGACGTAGAAGTTTAAGTACAGACCTTATACATGGTAAATTTTTCCACGTCGTTCCCAGGTCCAAGTTGACTCTTCATACAGGTGATGTTTCTTGGGATTTCTGGTGCCAGGGTCCTATACTTTGATTTGGTAGCCAACGTCGGCTAAGAATTGTAGAGATATGTTGTCAAAGATCGTGGATAATGAAAACGTAGTGAGCCTTTTGATATTGGGAAGATGGCGCGTCAGTCATATATCGCAGCGAAGTCGTCTCCGGAGTCCCTGGCTGTGAGCGGCGAGAACAGTAATCGCACCGGCCACTTGATACAAATCACTGATCAGTGTCACACAACTCTGTTCGTATTGCATTTCATTGTTGTTTATGTTCCACAGCTGGCAGTTTTACACTTCTTTCCTGTTGATACTTGGCCCACTTCCAACGAACTAATTCATGCAGTCGCTGGTCCGGAGCCAATGCAGTGCGGGGGTGGGTTTCGTAGAGATAGTACGCGAGAAAGCCCGTGAACACGCCTAGGAGTGGATCAACACCTCTAGAGGAATGTGAGTCGAGATCTGGCACTATCCAACAAAACTGACCGAGCAAGTAATACCGGCGCCATCCATAAATCGGATTTTTGGGGTTCCTGAACTGCGAGATGAGCACAGAAACGACGTGCGAGGGTCACCAATGAGCAGAACTTACCTCAGTGGTCGTGGTCACTGGTCGAAACTTTTGAGGTCGGCTAACACAACCCGGTGGCGCCGACAAACGGGGCTCCGAGTCGGACGTAACAGCGCCAAATTGACTCGGAAAAAGTTTGTTTCTGACCCTCACCGCCAGCGTTACTTGTCGTGTCAATCTCTGCTTTCTTTCATATCTCTTCTTGGATGTCGTTGGCTCTTGACCGTCAAATCCGGCCCATTTATGGTCAGCCAGACGAACGATACCAGCCGGACTCTGTATAACCGATGATGATCTGACCAGATGCCCTCGACACTGGGTCGAACAAGTCCGCCATAGTTGCATGTAACAAATTGCTCAAGAAGCATCCAAAGAACGATTTGGTCAAGGTACTCCCAACCTGCCATCAAGGATATTATGTGCACTTATCGCTGTCACCAGGCTCTCAAAGCTCTCGCCCTAGTCAGGTCACAAAAGGTCGAGGAATCCCTAGTCCTTTGCGATGAAGTTTTGGCTGCCAGACCTGCCGACGACTCCGTGCTGTCGGCCATGATGCATGTGCTCAGAGGATTGGGTCGACGTATGTACCTCTTGCAAATTCAATTACGTTGCATGCTTAAACCTGACATGCATTAGACAATGACATGGTCACTATGTTTGAAGAGGCCTACAAGCAGCAACCCGGTAATGAGGAGCTTGCAGCGCAGACGTTCTTTGCCAACGTTCGAGCCGGACACTGGAAGTCTGCTCAGCAGGTGAGTATTCTTCTTCCTGTGGGAGGTGTCCTGAAACGTCCTGTCTGTGGTTTGAATAAATACGGTCGTGCTACGACTACTTGTTATACGTCTCATGATGTGCACCAGCATATGGAAATCGTCCCCTGTGTCTCAACCGTTCTAACAAACATCCTTGTAGATTGCAACGAAAATGCATAAACAGTTCCAAGAAGAACGTTACCTCTACTGGAGTGTGATAAGCACTGTCTTGCAGGTTGGTATGAATCTTTTAGGCAGTTGATATATGCTCATCCATCTCCTTCAAGGCCAATGACATCACGACGCCACCCCCAATGCGCACCCTTCTCTTCAAACTTGCTCATCGAATGATCACATCCTCGTCAACGTCTCCTTACCAAAACGCCGACCGTTTACATCTCCAGCTCGTGATCACGAGAGAGCTCGGTCTTTTAGACGAAGCACACAAACTCCTTGACAATGCGATTGGCTCAAGCATCTGTGCGACCAATCTTGCTTGCAATGAAATACGACGCGACATCTGGCGCTTGAAGGGCCTTTGGATAGAAGAAGCAGAGAGGGCCGAACAGTTGATCACCGCAAAGAAGTGAATTACCTCACCAATCGGACACTTCACGATGACTGACCCCCGTTCCAGTGATCGTAACTGGCTCGAATTTCTTTCCGTGATTGATGGCACATTCCACCAAGCCTCTGGCGGTGATGAGTCCTCGTCACCCGAAGGGTCGTCTTCGTCGGAAATATCTGATCGCGTCTCAAAGTCCCAAAAATTCTTCGAGCGAATAGCGGAGAAAGACGGCAGAAGGGATCGGTCGGGACTTCTGGCGCTGCTGGAACTGGAAAGACGTGTGCGCCTGGATGAGCTCGCAACAGGTAGAAACCACTTCGGCGCTCAAGAGAATACAGATCTTACTCAACCGCTTCATAGATCCCGCTCGGATGGTCACTCTGTTGCAACAATACTTTGAAACTTTCGGGGACAAAGCATGTTGCTTCGAGGACCTCAAACCCTACCTGCGCCTGACTGGTGACGATCTATCCAAATGGACGTCTACCCTGTCTTCCGTGGCCCCATCATTTGTGCGTGTGTCCAATTTTTGTTTTAAGCCATTAATTCAGCCCCCGAGCAGACGACTCTCAATGAACTCCAACGCCTAATCAACTCACATAAACTATTGCGCAATAATCTCACAGAATCTGACTTGACAGTAGAAGCCGAGCAATCCCGCGCTACTATCTACACAAAACAATACATCCATGCCCTTCCCCTCGGCGCCAATCTTCCTTCAACCGAACTGCAACCAGCAGATGACCTCGCAATACTGGCGGGGACCACATTTGTCAATTTGTGGGCCCTGACACAGGATGAAAAATACCTCTATCAAACTTCCGCGCTCCTGGAGTTTGCTCTCACAAAAAGTCAACAGTGCTTCTCCATTCGACTTATGTTGATACGCGTATACCGTCTGCTTGGTCAGTTTGGCGCTATCTAAAGTATTATACTTTCTCTAACAACAACATATAGGCGCCCCTTCTTTGGCTTTAGACCATTATCGATTGATGCTTATCAGACAAGTACAGCACGATACTTTGTCGCACTTCATTCTGTCGCGCTCTTCAAATTTCTCTCTGGCGGCGTCCGGCGATCTGACTATGGCCACTGAGTGCATTGAGGCGACCCAGATATATCTCAGTAATTCGCAGGAGGTAAACATTTTCCTTTGCCTAAGGCTCCCCTCCTGATGACATTTTATAATCCAGACAAGCGACTTTGTTGTTCGCGCATTCACCCAGGAAAAGTACTCTCAGGTAACGTCGCCTTATTCCTCTGTGAAAACCAGCCATAGCTTAGTTTCCGTAGATTCCGGAATTCATCTCGTTTGAAGACCAGCTGGACAACTCATTCCAACGTGATATGATCAAGATGGAACATCTGCGCATGAGACTTGCCCATGAGCCGGTCACCTCAGATATAATCGATATGGAGCTGATAGAACTCAAGTTCATATTTGACCGAAGTACATATGACCGTATCCTGATGCTTGTTCCCCTTCTGACCTTCTGTCTCAGCTCATCACGACAACCGTGACTTCGAGATTCTGCCCAACTATCAGCCGTATGGCAGGGATTCTTTGGAGCAGCAGACACTATTGTTCGGAAAACGGGAAGGCGTAGGTTTGACACGATCATCTCGTTTTAGTCGTTGCTTACTCCTTGTTCATCTCAGCAAGGATGGCTATGGTCTTTCTTGAAGGTGTACATCAGGGCCTTCCAGCTGGGGAGCGACCTCGATGATACTGTAGAGGAGAAGCTACTGATTGGGGACAGACCCAAGCAGAGTCCTGACCCTGAGAGACAGATCCCTCTACGGGACCGCCTCCTTCAAAGGAATGAGAATGAATTGGTTGATGTAAGCAGCTCCTGTCGATCATGGAGACACACCTCCCTCATACTAGTCATGCAGTTGACTGCCGAGGAACAATCATTCATTGCCTACGCCGACGCACTGACAGAATGGCTAGAGCCATATCACGATCATGTTCGCCCACCCCCTGCAGTCGTTCTGGCGGAAGCCGCAAAGCAAACAGAATTGAAGACCGGACACCCACTGAAAGGCGTTGAGATTCCCCTGCAAAACGGCAATTTCAATGGAAAGAAAGACGAGGAAGCACCGCCGATAAAGGAGGCTCCAGAGCTTGTCTCTAAATTTTTCGAAGGTACGCTTCAAGACGCCCGTCTTCAATTCGCACATCTGATGGAGTAAGAGTAGATATGAAGGTGCGGTTTGATCAAGCGAAAGATACACCTTCGCCTGCCAACGCACTGCACATTGCGACTATCGTCCAAGAGGTGATCCATATCATCTTGACGTGTACTGTGTGTGGTCTGATGATCTTACCAAACAGGCATTACTTCTCTTCGTCGTGGTGACTTTGAGGTTCAAGTCGGCATCAGTGGTCAAGATTCATAAACTCAGTGCCGTATGTATTACTTCTTCTATTAACAATTCCCAGCTCAACCCGCCTGTAGCTGGTCACAAGTATCAAAGGCACTCGAGCTAAAGCTATCGCTATATCTCGCGACATAGCTGCACAGTTGGTGAAGAATAGCGAGCAGGAAGGGACTGCTGACCGCAGAAAGGTCTTTGTTGATGCCTGCAGTCCTATTACTTCTGAGGTACGGGAGGCCGATGTGCATTCTCTATGTCGTCCTCATTGCTTTTCACAGATCGATCATGACTTCATCTTGGATGTTGCAAAGCGAGTTACGGACGCACGCAAAAAGGTCACAGAAGGCGTAGGCAAAGGATTGGCTGGAAGATGTAGTACATACGCACATTAAATCCCAATGTATGAGCATTTGACTAGCTAGCAGTAGAAAAACACCTCCACTCTCGACGCTGCGTGACTTGATCGGTGTCTATACGCGTGACGCGTCGTGTCTCATAACTCACGCGCCTTTGGTCACGCAAACTTTCACTTCTGTTTCGTACCACCATCGACCGCTTCCATGAGCCAACGTATGCCAATTTGCGCATAGATTCCGATTTTTGACTGAGAAAGATTCATAGTAAACGATTATTATAACAACAACGGCGGCGGCGGCTACGTCGCGGGAGGTGCCTCGCCATTCAGCAGTACCAATGGGAGTCCCAGCGGTGGTGGTTTTTCTCAGGTAGCACTCACGAATTCTGAATTGTATCTTCGGAGACTAAATATTGCTGCAGAAAAGCGATGCATCACAATCGATCCGACCGATGACCGTGGCGCAGCTCGTCAAAGCTACGCAAGCACATACAGACGCGGAGTGGAGAGTGGGCGATGCAGAAATCGGTCACGTATGTGCACAAGGAACTGGGTGTTGACTGGGCTCCTTCTAACACGGTCCCTAGGTGTCAATTATCGGCCAAGTCACGTTCATCCAAAAGCAAGTCACGAACTGCGTCTACTCAATTGACGACGGGACCGGTGTCATCGAGGCACGCCATTGGGTGGAATCAAACGAAGAGGATGCAGGAAAGTGGGGACATGTGGAGTGCGCGTCCCTCTACTCTTTGGTCGAAGCATTTTCTGACATCTCAAACAGGGAGCATGCCATGGTCCGGGTGACTGGAAGCCTGAAATCACTGGGCGCAAAACGATACGTCAATGCTAGCCAAATCCGAGTCCTCACCGATCCCCATGAAATATTCTTCCATTGCTTGGAAGTGATAGCTGTCGGGGTGATATTCGAAAGAGGGGCGGTGAGTCTTTTTCAGTTCTGTGGTTAATCGGATCGTTTCTAAAACCACATCCACTGTAGCCCCCTGGGCCTGGAATAGCACAACAAGGCCTTCCAGCAGCGGGAAATTCTAGCGCATCATCAGCCTATGTTGCACCGGCTCATAACGTAAATGTCAACGACCAATACTCACATTTCCCACCTATCGAGCGAGATATCATACGCTTTATCCTCAATCAACCCTCAAACGACAGTGGCGTCCATGTTGCTGCCATCGCTCGTGCCATTGGAGGCAATGCTGAACTAATCAGGTGAGTCCCAATATTTTGTTTCTTCAAAGGCCTAAATTGACTCGCGGCTAGTAACGCCCTCGAGAAACTAATGGATGACGGACATGTATTTACAACCATCGACGATTCTCATTTCCAAGTCTCACAATAGCTTATGTATCCAAAATCTTGTTGCTTGCTTGCTTTCGATCTGATTCAGACGTTGTACACTACTCGAGTCTCTGAGCTCACCTCGTATATTACTCTTTCCTCTCACCATCATGACCATTGGTCAAGTTCGCGGTCTGTGACCCGAGTGCAACTACATCCTCGACCTGAATCATTACGATAAATATGGAGAATGCTTTGAGACGCGTTACTGTTCGGCAGGTTCACAGCGCTAAGCAAGAGTACACGAACGCTGACTGCACCATCGATGGGAAGGTGGTCGGGAAGGTCAGTACCTTTACCTTGACTCCCCCAGGCATCAACGAAGCTAATCTCGACGCGACGGAAAGGTAGTCCTTGTTGCTAATATATATGAGGTGCGAGAAGGAGAACAGGGCACGGATTACGGCCTCGATGATGGCACGGGTCGAATTAGAGCTCGTCTCTGGAATGGCGATAATTACTTCCCACTCCTTCGCGATCATGAACTCGAGTGAGTTGTCATCGTTTCTGACTGTCCCGGTTTCCAGATCGCATTTACCCATCTCTCATCTTCAAACTTGACTGTTTCCCAATTTCAACCAAGCAGATCGTTTGCGACATATGTCCGGGTGTTGGGCAACATCGAGAGATACCGCGAGCGGTCCTCTATCGCCATTGAACATATTCGATTAGTTTCGGATCCTCATGAGGCCTTTTATCATATGTTGGGATCTATTGTTGACAGTGTAACGTGCGAGCGTGGCCCTCCGCCGGCGCCTGTGAGTGTTTCCCCGATGTCGGTAGCAAATCAAGACTGAACCAGGGCCCAATTTGAAGCTGGCCGAGTCTACATCCGCGGGAGCCGACGCAAAGACACTGCAGTTGGGCGAAGTCGAGGATGATATGGCGGTCGAGGAGATGACACACAGCTTGGCCGACACATCGTTGCAATCGAAAGATCATCATACTCCGAAGCCGCGCACCGACCATCCCGAGCCTGCAGCTCAATATTCTATTCCGGAACCTGGGCTTACTGGCACCCCTCATGCATCTGCCGCTGAATACCGACATGTCGCTTCCCCTGTGTTAGCTTCTGTAGACGTGTCAATGGCGTCCATCTCGGTGGAGCACGACCGGGGAACAAGCAAAAAGCTGGCATCATCACGCACCACCCCTGCATGTGAATCAGATGGACAAAGACGCGCCTCGCTATCTAGGAGTCGCTTTGGCGCACAGCCTTTGCCTTCCTCTTCACGGCATATTGATCGCGAGAGACCTGCGGCAAGTATCACGAGCAGGCAACCTCGACATTCGAACAATCTGTGTTCTAGGGAACTGCCAATGCCATCTCCTTTCGAGTCTCCCCACTCCTCACACAGGCTTAATCCCCATGCGTCCTCCCTGCTTTTGTCGTCGGCTGCTAAACCTCAGCCGCGCCGGCGCTCTAGACACGATCAATATTCCGATCTAACAGACTTGCAGCTTGATGTCATCCTCTTCATTCGGAAATACCAGCATCGCGCTACCGACACCAAGGGCGTATCAAAGGTGTTGATTGTGAATCATACGACGCGCCGAAAACAATGTACAGCAGAGACTGTTTTGTAAGTAGCATCAAATTGTACTGTGGCCAAAGCACTGAAAGATTGGTTGCAGAGAGGCCATCGATTTCCTGATAGATGAGGCCCATATTTATTCGGCTTTGGATGATGAGCACTATGCTATTACCTGAGTGATGGAGCCCACCTGGTCAGTCTTATGTACATATGATTTGATACATTCAATTACTCCGTCGTTAGCATCATCATCTTGATGTAGCATGCACAAACCCAGCCTGTACATATGTAGCACTATATATAGAAGAAAATGTTGTACAATTCTGTCCGTGCCTGTACTGAGCTCTCGGGAAGCGACTTTGAGCGCTGATCCAGACATTTGCTTTAGCAATGGCTCGAGAAGCAGTAACTAAACTCCGACTCGAAACGCGATGAAAGTAGTAGCAAACAAATGGGTTGTAGCCTCAGTTCTGGAAACGGAGTGGGGCACTCGATCTGCTACAATATGGATGCCTATCCCTTCAGCGCTTTGGAAGTTCGGCGGGTAGCAGAGGACGTCCGACACTGCTCCGGGTATGAACGTCGACTTCGACTTGTATATCAGACACCTCGATTTGCCTACTTTTCCCTGAGCGGTAACGTCGCCACACAAGGGATGCGCCCTCTTCGGTGTAAACCAACTGCACTTTATACAACGATGGATATGTATCGATCAGGGCAGGATGCAGCTCCTCGAAGTAGCGGCGTGCATCACCGACCACCTCAGAATTTGGCTTCCAGAAGTTGAAAGGATCGCTAACATCCACATCGAGGCGAAGCGATCGGATGGTTGGGTGAACCTCAACTGTATTCATGATGTCGAGCCAATGAGAGCCCTTTGGTACAGTGCCCTTGATGGACAGGGACAGCAGAGTGGGAAAAGACGAATGGACTAATGGAAGGAGGTATCCATTGAAACTTTGGATATGAAGACTCAATGTATCGACATTGTCTCCCGCCCCAGGAGCTAGGTTCCGCAATGTCTTTGCAAGCTGCTCTGAGGAGCAGGTAGGAACAAGGGAGATGGACTTTAAGGCACGCCCATTGGCAATCAGAGGCAGAAAAGTGCGAGGTCCACGGTAATAAATAAGGGATGGCAGAATATCGGGTGGTAAGGATTTCGGAGGAGGTTGAGATGCCTCTGAATCGGCTACATCTGCTTTATGTAAAGATAAACGTTTCAATCCTGGGCATCGGGACAGTGCGGGTATGAAGTCGGGGGAGGTGACACAATTTGAGGGAATATCAAGATCTGAAAGCCTGTGAAGAGGCTCTGCGAGAGCCAGGGTAGGAAGAATGACCGCCGTTGGTCCTGAAAAGAGGCGTTGTATGTGTTCTGGGTGTAAGAGTAATGCCGGTAAGACCGTCATTGTGTATCCTGTGGGGTATACGAGGGATACGGTCTGTAGGGGCATCGGCGAGGAGTACAAGGACGTATGATCGTCAAGAGAGCATGACTGCAGTGTGAGCTCCTTCAAAGAGAGCCCTCGCAGGATTGTCACCCGTACTAGTGTCAAGTCGAGAAAATGGCACACAAATTTTGTGAGATTCTGGAACCGCGGAAGGGAGTTAAAGATGATGTCTACGACATCGTCCACTGGCATCGACCGTTTGTATTGATCGGTAGCGGATGGCACAATCCAGCATTCTTTGACTGCTATAGCGATGCGGGAGGAGAGGAAAAATTCCAACCGTCGGGATACACGCTTTTCGGGTGAACTTTGATTATGTCTTGTAATAAGACCTCGACTCGTCGGCGGGTTTTCGAAGGAGTAGGGATGTAGTATAAGCTTTCGGAACAACGATGGTTGCGCGACATCCCGAATAGCCCGACAAGTCAGAGACAGTGCTCTGATGTCAGAAGAGGGAAGATAGAAGAATATCTGGAGCCACAGCTCGACAGGCGAATGTGAGAATGGCTGATACGCGTCCGATGCAACGCTGGTTCTGTTGAAGGACCCGGATTTGCGGTTGAGACCGAGTTTATTAGTAACGAGTGTAGAGGAGCGTCGAATGACGCGACCCAGCGGTGCCTTCATACTTCTGAGGTCGCTAACCTGCCAACGTCCTGTTGTAAGAGGTGCGATAGTTATGATTGAAACAACGAAGCTCACCAAGAACCTTCTGGGTTTATCGCCACTAATGGAAGGGTGCGACGAGGACATTCAGAGCAAAGAAAGGTGTCAAAGAGATAAAGTCATACCCGATTCCGAGGTATAATGTGCTCGGAGGTTGTCAGGTAATGCAGGAAAAGCGATGGGACAGTTTGAGGCTATATAAGCGCGTCAGTCCCTACATGGACCTGAACCTTACATACACTATTCCCAGGAGCGAAAGAGAGAGAAAGAGAGAACGGAGATAACACTGCAGACAAGAAGCTTCAGATACGGCCCCAGTGAAGAAGAAGCCGGCCTGGAAGTACAGATAGATGGAAACGAGATGTGGGGTTCGCAATGTACCGGATCCAGGATTGCACCTAGCACATAAGCTGGAAAAGAAACCAGTCACCATCAAGGGTTCCACTACAAGCACTGGCCATGATGTTTGAGAAAGGTGACATAACATTTGGTCGACTCCCGGCAGTGTCTGATCCTTTGCGATACCGTATACGGTCCCGCAAAGGATCAACGTAATATTGAGTATAGTATGCCGGTTGATTGCTTTGTAGTTTCTGGCAGTCATCTAAAATCTTCCGTATATTACATACACATTTACAGTGCGGATAGTAGGCTGAGTTCAAGAGGATTTGTCGTCAGAATAGTGTCTCAAAATTCCACGTCCACGTACCTAATTACGCGACCCATAAAGGTTGGATTGAGTATGATTCCATCACGAATGTTGGCGGAAGACTGGAGGAATTCTGTTGGGAATCGTGAGCGTTGCGTTCAGGCGTCAGTTGCGGTGGATCGGCGTGTCCGAGCCTCGTCCCGCAACCTGCAAACTGAATTCCATCGGGTATATTCCAATAGCCCTCAAATCAACGTCAGTATCATAGCAGCGGCAGATCTTGTCGATGATCATCAATAGATTAGAACTGTACACATGAGATCTACTATGGCACTGCCGCAGGAAACTCGGGCGATTAGTGTTGGGTGCTCGTCCAACGTTGAAGCATTCAACCAGTTGAGGAAGTATAAATACCGGAGGAATACATCATGTATCGAAACTTGTAGTCTCACAGGACTACCAAGCAACTCACCAATCATCATCATGATTGTCAGTCGTTTGAGGATTCGATGAATCGGCCCGGTCGATTGACTCTTGAGGGCGTCCTGAGACCATTTCCACTGCTAGAGGATTCGGATAGGATCGAGCTTCTCCACCATACCTTTCGAGATACATCAAATGCAACGCATGGGTACTGCAAAGAGCAGTGCGATGAAACCGCGAGCGCCATTTGAGTTGCATTTGAGCGCTCAAACTGAAACTCGACGGGAGTTACTCGGTCCGAAGAGTTTCGAGTTTCCTAGCAAGCCACTGGGAGTGCATATACTTATAACACAA
>CEMG01181284.1:1812-19373 GCA_001179705.1 Baeospora myosura
CTTGGTGCATCTGGGCGTTTCAGTCCATTGTCTCCAATCGCGAAACGACCTCAGGAATCCGCTCCTAAAAGTCCTATACAGAGGGGGCGTTGTGATAATACTTCGTGACGCGACACCTGCGAGAGGTCAATACCAATCGAAAGGACGAGCGAGTTGAGCTGAACACCACTTCCAGGTTCGAAATAGTAATCCCTGCCAGAGCGTTTTCGCCGTTTCCACCGTTTCCGACTCGGACTCTCGATCGTAGCCATGCCTGACGTCCGAGCTGGACCTGGACGATACTTGGCCATCGATAGATTCGATACTCATAGGGTCCAGAGTCACCAGGATCTTGGATAGGGATTTGAAGGTATCGCACCGCCTGGATCCTTGAAGACCATGTCGCAGCTCGGTCTTAACACTATCGCTCCGTGGGAGCAGGTTGGAGCATGCATTTAACACAGGCGGAGAACGTTCTAGTCTCCTCAATGCTCAATGTCGACGTCAGGCCCGTCACTGATCAGGCCCTCCTCAAATCCCTCTAGGTTTCAAGCTGCTTTGAGTCACCGGGGCCACAGGGGCGCGATTGTGGCGCACATTATTGCCTATCATTGCCCTGTCAATTACTGACGTCAGGATTTCCGAGGATACCATGTTAGGAAGGATAGGGGTCAACGATGTCGACACTACGCACTTTGCTTGCCTGTGTGGACGACTTGTGGACAGTGGTGGTGGTGGTGGTGCGTTGTTCTTGACTCGATAATTAATGTCTTATCGGCGACGATGCCGATGATTCCCATGTCCGAGTCTCAGTGACGACTCCACCACCTAGGTACGGAACTGCAAAGAGAGCGCACAGGGGTATGCCATTCGGGACCAGGCTTCTATGTAGAAGCGATTGGTGTTTCGCGACGTATCTTGAAGTTGGAGACTGTAAGAACGCGACGTAGAGCACGTCTTCTTTGTCGATGGAATCGCGTCACGGCGTGCCGCCGAAAGAGCACTGAGCATCACCGTCGATGTACGGAATTGCTACCGATGCTTGGTGGGCATTCGAAATCGTGTATGTACCCATCTCTTCGTTCGGAAGTTGGTGTCGACTCCGCGGGCGCGTCTGGGCGTGTAACGTGTTTGACCCTCATCAATGACGCTCTGGTCACGCAAAGTCTGGTGACAGTGCGCGCCGCCAATCTCCTCCCTAATAAGCGAGGAAAGGCGGGGATACCGGATTTGGTGGCTGAGCGGCGTGAGCGCTGCGCGCCGAGCGACTTCGGGCAATGCGAATTTGTCCCGAATCTTTCAATATCTTTCTCGCTGTTTCATCTTCGAGCTCTCATTAATCTCATTCAACGGTTCTCTGATCAGTGCTTACCTCAATCGATGATTACGCTCTTTGATGTAATATACGGGATCACTGCCCGAGTAACTAGTCCGACAGCCATTCCACAGACTGGAAGCGCTGACAATTCATCGATGGGAAGTCGACAATTTTATAGTCAGCAGCGGTTGGTATATCCCGCGTACGAAAGGCATATGATTCATGGGATTTGCGACCCTGGGTCGGTATTCAATCGGGATTTCGACCTGTGGAAAGACGCGCGTTGGTCAATCCATAGGCTTGAGAGCACCAAAAAGCGTCGCCCACGTAGTCCTGATTGTAGACGTCCGAGTTCCTGTAGGTTCGTGTTGCGCTCACTGCGGCCACGGCGAGATTGTTGCGACGTTGACATTGCGCCCGCTGCGAAGTTGATGAATCATGATGATTGACAGTTACAGTGACTGTGGGACACACAAGCCTTACCGCCGAGCCACTTGGATATCAGTGCGCCAAGAAATTAAAGCTGTTGAAGGAAACATTCATGTCTTTTGAAAAAGCAAAGACTCTTCCTGAGCAGTGAGAGCTGCCTGAACGAAGACAGAGATACAGAGTCCCGAAGCGTGGGGCGCCGCCGCGGGTCATCGAAATTCTATGTTCAGATATAGCTGAGCTGGCAATTGATGGTTGTGAGGACTGAAGAACAACCTACCGATACCTGCGGGGTCTACTGCGGGATATACTTGGATTCATGGCGAATGGGACATGCCGGTAGACGCAGTGATTGTAAGAGAGTAAAAGAGAGTAAAAAGGACTTAGAAATTGTTTCAAAGTGCCGATGTGTCAGCACTGGGCCGACGGAGACAGCTTTGCCTTGGACGGTGCTGTATCATCTTGCCGCTCAGCATTTCTTGTCCTCATTCCACCACCATCCTCGTGGCTTCCGTTCGTTTCATTTCTGCAGGTCCCTTTTCCGTGCTGGCCATCGGTGTGGCAGGACTTGCCGGCTCAAAACGCCCTCATCTATCACATTTACACCCGTCGTAACCACCGTACTATATGTCTTTTCTTAAACGAAACAACCAACCTCAAGAACCCGACACTGACGAAGAAAATGACGATATCATTGACCCAGAACTGCGTCTTAGAACCGTCCGAACTGCTGCATCTGCAATTGCAGAGTCGATAAGGTCGGAACAGCGAGCGGAAACGAGGAAGAGGAACAAGCGGTCGCGGTCGCGATTCTTCAATCGCAAAAGTACGGAGAAGAGGAGACCAGACCCTGTACCAACACCCTCTGCACCCTCGACGGAGGTTCCGGGAGTTCGAAGGAATGTCTATGTCAATTATCCGCTTCCTCACATGGAGCTGGATGCGCAAGGGGAACCTACGGTTCGTTACAAGAGGAACAAGGTTCGGACGACGAGTGAGTCTTTGTTTGCGCTCTCTGCGTACATATACTGACTATCGCAGAGTATACCATCATCACATTTATCCCCAAGAATCTCTACGAACAGTTTAGGCGGTACGATTCATCGTTTATCCCGGTAAAATTCGCGCAGTGCTGACCTATCGCGGCACAGTGTCGCCAATTTGTTCTTCCTCACCCTTGTTGTCCTACAGCGTAAGCTATTACCCCCTCTCCTTCTACAGCATCACCAATGTTGATGCATCACACATTCTAGTCTTCCCGGTATTCGGCGCCGCATCTGGCGGCATTGCAGTTCTCCCGCTCGCATTCATCCTGACAGTCACTGCCATCAAAGACGCCGTAGAAGATTACCGCCGCGCCACTCTCGATGAAGAGGTCAACACTTCCCCCGCTACCAAGCTCGGTTCATGGCGGAACGTCAATGTACACACCGACCCGCGTCCTTGGTTCGAGAAGCTGCTCGGTATCAACACACCCGGAAAAGTGACAAAGGGCGTGCGCAAGGTGCGGGAAAAGGAGGCGAGCGATGCTGGAGAGGGTATGCGGGTGATGCTCAGTAAAGCGGGGGAACAGGCGGACGCTTCAAGCATTTCCTTCGTCAGCGATAACCCCAATAAGAGCGGAGAGTTTGGGAGAGGCGCCGGTGGCAGGAGGTTAGACGATATCCACAGCATGGATTCGCATAGCTACCCTCCTGCGTCTTACGCTGCAATGTCGTCGACGTCATTGTCGGAATCGTCAACGCAGATTGCAGGCTCCGGGTCTCTGGCACAATATCAGCAGAGCGTTCCGTCACAGTCGACTCTGGGAGTCGTAGATTGGAGAAGGCAGCCGGGTGGTTCAGCGAGGTGGGAGAGAACGCTGTGGAAGAAGCTGGAAGTTGGGGATATCGTGTTGCTACGGGACAATGATCAGGTCCCTGCAGACATCGTCGTCCTTTCCACGTCAGACCCGGACGGGATGTGTTATCTGGAGACGAAGAATCTGGACGGAGAGACCAATCTCAAGCCTAGGAAATCAGTCAAAGCCACTTCGACCATCACGTCAGAAGAGGACCTCGAGCGATCTTCGTTCTATCTCGATTCAGAACCTCCACACCAGAATCTCTACCTCTACAATGGCGTTCTTCGTTTCAAAGATACATCTTCTGGAGAGAAGAAACAAGAGCCAGTCACAATCAACGAACTTCTGCTACGTGGCTGTTCCATTCGCAACACAGCCTGGATTATAGGTCTCGTCGTCTTCACGGGACCCGACACGAAGATCATGTTGAATGGTGGAGACACTCCTTCCAAGCAGAGCAAAATCGAAAAGGAGACCAACTTCAACGTTATCGTCAATTTCCTGGTCCTGCTGGTCTTGTGTATCATAGGTGGAATATTCAACGGACTGGAGGATGCTAGGACCAATACGAGTGCCACTTTCTTTGAACAAGGATCTGATGCAACAGACTCTCATATTCTGAACGCTATCATCACCTTTGTGTACGTCGCTCCTCACTCTCGCTTATTCTCACTAACATCATCCAATGTGTCTATAGCTCCTGTTTGGTCGCCTTCCAGAATATCGTGCCCATCTCCCTGTACATCACCATCGAAATTGTCAAGACCATCCAGGCTTACTTCATTTCTCAAGATATCGACATGTACTATCAACCGTACGATACACCTTGCGTACCGAAAACATGGAACATCTCAGACGACCTCGGGCAGATCGAATACATCTTCTCAGACAAGACCGGCACTCTCACCCAAAACATCATGGAGTTCCAGAAATGCTCTGTCAACGGCGTAGCATATGGTGAAGGGGTCACAGAAGCTCAGCGCGGTGCTGCTACACGTGAAGGGAAGTCTGATGGCATGGATCCAGAGGAGCTCGCGGAGAAATTGGCAGCGCTCAAGCAGCAGATGGTTTCCGTCATGGAGAGGACCTTCAAAAACAGGTACTTCCAGCCCGAAAAGCTGACGCTCGTATCCCCGAAACTGGCGGAGGACTTGGCGAATAGGTCATCTCCGCAGCGCGGTCATCTCATTGCGTTCTATCGAGCACTTGCCTTGTGCCATTCGGTCTTGGCTGATCGCCCTGAGCCGCGCGAACAGCCACATCATCTCGAGTATAAAGCAGAATCTCCTGACGAGGCGGCGCTGGTGGCTGCTGCGAGAGATGTCGGGTTTCCTTTTGTCGGCAAGTCGAAGGATAGCTTGGACATCGAGGTCATGGGTCAGCTGGAGAAGTATACGCTTTTGCGAACGCTGGAGTTCAACAGCACGAGGAAGCGGATGAGTGTAGTGGTGCGGTGTCCGGATGGGAGGCTTCTGCTGTACTGCAAGGGGGCGGATAGCGTTATCTATGAGAGGTTGGCCAGTGACCACGATCCGGTGCTGAAGGAGCAGACAAACAAGGACATGGAGGCGTTTGCGAACAGCGGGCTGAGGACACTATGCATTGCGCACCGCTACGTGTCGGAGGAGGAGTATCTGACGTGGTCGAGGACGTACGATAATGCGGCGAGCGCAGTCGAGAACCGGGATGAAGAAATCGATAAAGCTAATGAGCTGATAGAGCACTCGTTGGTTATACTTGGAGCTACCGCCCTGGAGGATAAGCTACAGGAAGGGGTTCCAGAAGCCATCGAAACCTTGCATCGGGCGGGTATCAAATTATGGATTCTGACTGGTAAGTGCCGATGACTTTGATAATGCCCAAGCGCTGAACTCACAAATTCACTTCGCTCACAGGTGATAAGCTGCAAACCGCTATCGAAATCGGTTACAGCTGTAATCTGCTCAAGAATGATATGGATCTTATGATTCTGTCTGCCGACACCGCTGAGAAGACCCGCTCGCAGCTTGAAGCCGGACTAAACAAGATAGCCTCTGTTCTAGGTCCACCCTCGTGGGATCCGCGGAAACGTGGTTTTGTCCCTGGGGCACAAGCTTCCTTCGCGATAGTCATTGACGGCGATACCTTGCGTCATGCTCTCACTCCTGAGCTCAAGCCTTTGTTCCTCAACCTTGGCACACAGTGCGAAACAGTAGTATGCTGTCGTGTGTCGCCTGCTCAGAAGGCCTTGACGGTCAAACTTGTAGGTTTTGTGCAGCTCCTTCACTTTAGCACATGATTTGATCTTTCGATCTCAGGTCAAAGAAGGACGAAACGCCATGACTTTGTCTATTGGAGATGGTGCCAATGACGTTGCCATGATCCAGGAGGCAAACATCGGCTGTGGACTATTTGGACTCGAGGGTTCACAAGCTGCTATGTCTGCTGACTACGCCTTTGGCCAGTTCCGGTTCCTGACCAAACTTCTCCTTGTTCATGGGCGATGGTCTTATCAGCGGGTCGCCGACATGCACGCCAACTTCTTTTACAAAGTACAGATCGTGCTCAGTCTTTGGCATACGCGTGCTAATCATCTTGCGTCATAGAACGTTATTTGGACACTGCCAATGTTCTGGTATTTGCCCTTCAATAGGTTCGTTGTACCTGATTCGTTAAATATGAGGATAGGGGCTCAACCATTTGAACAGCTGGGATGCGACGTACTTGTACCAATATACCTTCATTCTGCTGGCCAATCTTGTGTTTACGTCACTGCCTGTCTCGGTCATGGGTGGTGCGTCCCCATTAAACTTTTTGACTAACTGAAAACAAACATTTCTTCCGTGTAGCTTTCGATCAAGATGTCAATGCTAAAGCTGCCCTTGCTTTCCCCCAGCTATACGTAAGGGGCATACGCGGCCTTGAGTACACCCGTGTCAAGTTCTGGCTGTACATGGGCGACGGTCTGTATCAGTCAGCCGTGGTATTCTTCCTTCCCTACGCTGTATGGATCTTGAACCCAGCCGTCTCTTGGAACGGAAAAGGAATCGATTCACTCTCCGACTTCGGTACTACTGTGGCGGTCGCTGCTATCCTTGCAGCAAACACCTATGTCGGACTCAATACCCACTAGTAAGTTACGTTTCTTGTATGGGCATCATTACAGAGTTGAATGGCTTTCTAGCTGGACGTATATCACCTGGATCGTGAACTTCGGATCGACGGCTGTTATGCTTCTTTGGATCGTGGTCTACTCGTTCTTCCTGACCGTCGACTTCATCGATGAAGTCACAGTCCTCTTTGGCGAGCTCACATTCTGGACAAGTGTCATCTTTGCCACCGTCGTCGCCCTTGGTGAGTGCTCAGCACTCAATTCAACACACAGACAGCTGACAGAAGTTGACCATGATTAGCTCCCAGATTTATCGTCAAATATATTTCGAAATCCTACTTCCCTCGGGATAAGGACATCATTCGAGAATTATGGGTTCACGGGGATCTCAAAGAGCAACTCGGGATCAAGCGCCGAAAAGACAAGAAACAGCCGACCAACAATCGCGGGTTGGAATCAGCGCCCATATTTCATCAAGAACACGCCAGGTCCGGGTCTGAAATGTCTTTTAGCAACTCGTATGAGCCTGCTCCGATGACAAGTCCTGGAACGAGCGGCCCTCCCGTGCGACAAACCTACCTGGATACCCCACCACTAAGCCAAGCAACCGATACCGGTCCAGCGCAATACGTCTACATGCCCTCGCCGACCCACCTCTCACCCACGAGCTCCCTCTCACCCGAGCCTCGACATAACGAGGTCTCCTCGCCACACCCATCCTATTATTCCGTTTCCGACATCCCGATTCCCTCCCCGTTACCATCACCTAAATACAGATACCCAAACGGCGAAATCACTAGCACACCTCCCAGTCGGCGGAACAGTGTCGCGACAACTAGAGCCTCGATACGGACCACCGGCCCCCACTCGCCCATGCCGACATCACCACCACTACCGCCACCACAGCCGACGTCGAGTCATGCACGGCAAAACCCAGCGCAGTACGCTCAGGCAGGAGATGCGGGCGCTTATGAGATGCGCGTTCGTAGTCCGCCGCTGTTGAGCCCTCCGCTGAGTCCCGGGTTTGGAGACGCGTCCAGCCAAGGGCACACCTTCGAACGCTCTATCAGCCACGCGTCATTCGCCACAGCTAATAGCGAGTATGCAACAGCTGAAGATGATGTTGGGCCTTATGGTCAGCCATCGCCGCAGTACTACGGGGAGCCGCAGCAGTATCAGCAGTATGGGCAGCACCTAGACTCGGGATACGCTCAACACGACGATGTTGATAGACGAGCCAGTGGGGCTTCAGCGAGTTCTTGGCAGGGAGGACGAGCATTGTAGAGTCAAATGTAGAGGAATTCAGGTTTAGGTTGTTCGTGCTTCTGTTACTTTGTTTATTGTGTTTATTTCTCTCTCTCTGCATCTCTACACTCTGCTTGACCATGGGACTTGCTATCTACATATTCGCCATTTCTTCCAATGATTTCATGTAAAGGAACTACTAATGCAATACGTCTACGAGGATGACAGGTTTTCGCAAGCTACAAGGTGTGACTGCGGGTATCGAACGGTTGGACAAGAGGTGCTTACTGTACTTACCACAATCAGAATTCGAGGACCACGGGCGACATTCCTGACTATCTATGTATTGGTTAGGTCTCACCATCCGTAAGTGAGTGATTGTCTTGAGTCCTTCAGGCCAATCTTGTATGTCCCTCTGACATAAATTGTCAGGAAAGGAATCGCTTTGCACTTTTGCGTACATACAAATCTCTCCTCTGAAAGTCTTGAACTTGGCCACACCGTCGACTATGGACGACACTATCGTATGACTTTTCCTACACACAATCTGTATCAGTATTTTGCTCTAGAGCTTCGATGACCACCTGACAAAAGCACAAAATCAGTCCATGGCATCTCTCGACAACAACCATAAGCCTCTAGTGGCAACCCGTAGCTTCTACCCGCTTCGTGCCTCAGTTCGCCGTATAGGCGCGCAAACTGCACGCTGCAAATCTTGGTCTGTGACACTGGCTAATCTGTAAAAGGGTTGTAGAAGAGAGGGCCTCGACCACGGCCCCAACAAGCATTCGATAGGCTCACCTGCCACTCTCACCTGACGAAGGGTCTTGGAATAAGATGTGGGGTAATGTGAGGCCAATGCGGGGTACAGATCTCGCGGCAGAAGTTTGATCCTGGTTTGATACGGATCACTACGAATCTCGAGATATGTTGTCTCCAAGTCGTTTCATTTCCTTCTGTGTGATGCGCCACTGATTTCTACTGGCTCGTGCAGCTGCTGTTGCATCTGGAGTGCGACTGGAGTCAGCTGGAAAATGTCTAGACTCCATCATCATGGTTCTTGGAGAAGGCTAGATAGTTTCTTAGTACGATCGGGCTCACCTTGAAAGCTCTGACGCTTGGGATCAATCTTGTCGTACTTAGGCTGGGCAGACCATGTACTTGCTCTATATATGCATGACTGTGATGAGCCGAAGCTGAATTTTCAGCAACGATGAAGCACAATAAGATCTTCTCTTAGAAAGTGCTAGACGTAAGGTCTGAAACCTATATTTACGTGGGGGAAAGGGGCAAAGGCGGGCGTCGGGCTGCGTCGGGAGGCGCCAGCCAGCCACCTGAGGGCGCTTTGCGGCTCGGGTCAAATCTTAATCTCAGGCACATTTTTGCTGATGTAAGCGACCCGGCTGAATCCGAAGGTCCGACCTCCGCAATTCCACTTCGCACGATTGGCTCGAAGAGGATTTCTTCTATTTATCTCATGATTCGTCGGGTCAAGTCGCTTACGCTGATCTGCTAAATTACTGACTTCATTTCTCACCACCACCATGCCTCCTGTTACGACTGCAGAAACTCAGGAGCAGTCGACAGCGGCCTCAATCTTGAAGGAAAGACGCTTCAAGTTGAGCAGGTGAGTATTGTCATGAAATATCGGATCCTCTACTGAAGAATACGGTCATAGGGCTTGTGATAGATGTCGGTGAGTGTGGATAGCTTGCATAGATTACCAGAACATAAGAATATGGGTTGCAGTCGGAGGCGGATCAAGTGCGACGAAGGCCACCCATGTCAGGCTTGTCTCACTGCTAGTTCTGCGTGCACTTTCGAGGAACCTGGGAAGCGGACACATCCTCACAAGTCCAAGTACGTTTACATGATAATTATCACACTATGATGTGCTAAGTGGAGCTGCAGACGTACAGCGACATTGGAGGACCGAATGCATCATCTGGAAACTCTAATACAAGCCATTCCTCCTGCAGTGTTTGCTGCCGGTGAACGTGACTCGGATCCTGCAAAACCCATGTCAGAAGCGGGCACTAGTCCCACTGTCCCGTTCGCATACCCTACATTTCCTTCAGGGATTCCGCCACCTTCATTGCATGTCTTCCCCCTCACGAATCCCTCCAATCATTTCACACAAGAACAACAAGTCAATGGGAGAGGTCAAAGTCCCTCGACCGCATTCCATTCTCTTTTGGGCAGTCTGGGCAAGAACCACAGTGTGTCAGTTGACCAACTAGCAGAGGATACGTCCCGCATGTCACTCTCCGCGTCCTACCTTTACATCGACGACGAAGGTTATACCCGATGGCAGGGAGAGACGTCTGGCCTGCCCCTTCTGGATATGCTCCTTGAACAGCACGCTCCTGACGTCGCAGAAAATGTCACCTCTCCGACAACAGAAGCTCCACCTAGCAATTGGTTCCCAAATCGCACTCCACGGCGCACAGACATCAATCCACAGACTCTTTGGCGGATGATCACCTCCTATATCGTTCCAGAACTTATGGACAGGTATGTCCCCACCTTACTCCTTCCATCAGTCGGTCTATTAACTGCTTCACAGCCTTGTCCAATGCTATCTCTCGACTTCATATTATATCCTCCCGTTTCTTCATGTTCCGACTTTCTTAGCCGTAAGCCCACGTCTTTAACTCCTCTGCATCATCTTCACCTTTCATCAACGTTCAGGATTATGGAAACCCTCAGAAATGGGGTGAACCAGGATTCGCTACCTTCATAGTAGCAATATGCTGCCTAGCATCTCGCCACATGGACGATCCTCGCGTGCGTGCAGATCCTGCGGATGGTATCTCCGCAGGTACTCAGTGGTTCGAGCTTCTCGGGCGTCTTCGCACACTCCCCATCGCCGACCGGCCTACTCTCTACACCATCCAAGCCGACCTAATAGCCGCTGTATACGCAGTTGGTCTGGGCAGATTGTCTAAAGCCGCCGCCCTGCTCTCTGAGGCTGTAACAGTCTCCATTGACGCAGGATTGCATCGTTCGGCCGAATCCTACGACCTCTTCGATCCTATCGAGGACGAAGTCCGAAAACGCACCTTTTGGTGTGTGTATATTTGGGACAAACAGCTCAGCGCGCACTTTGGACGGCCACCCATGATTAGGTTGAGGGATTGTGATGTGGGCGAACCGGCGCCTGTCGATGATGAATTTATCACCAAAGATGGGCTCGGGGTTCCCCCGCCTGGGACGGATTGTAGGATGAGCGCATTCATTTGCGCGTTGAGGATCCTCGTTGTACTGGAGTCGGTTTTGGATATAACCCCTCCTCGACAACCTGAACCGGGGTCTTCGACGTTCCTTCTTCGTGCTTCAGGGCTTCTAACGGGATCGAAAGGCTTCAAAGAGTTGAGAGAAGAAGAAGCGCTTCTGGATGAGGTACATCTTAGCATCCCTCCGTTTTGGGCGCATACTCCGGAGACGCTGGCGAGTGAGGATACGATCAGAATCACACAGGCGGAGCGATTACATTGCGCGGAGCATTTTGTTCGGTTGTTGATTTATCGCCATCGATTCTCGCAACTGGTGGCCGAGAGGACCGTCGTTGGTAGCACCGGGGAGGAGGAGCAGACAGATGCGGAAAAAGATACCATGATTGCGGCGCACAATTCTGCCCTGCAAATCGTTGCTACCCATCTTCACATCGCAAGAAAGGGGCTTATGACTTATTGTACGTCTTCATGTCATGGTTGCTCTCGCTGTGCGAATGTGCTCAATGGTACCTTTACAGATGGTGTACATGTGATCCATCAGTTAACGCAGGCTGGGCGTACTCTGGTTGCTCTCCTGTTGAATTGCAAGTCGGAAGCATTGCAGCACTTGATTCCGCCCGGGTTGGATGCCGTACGCTCTTGCGTCGGTCTCCTCCGACGATTCAGCGGTCGTTATGTCTGCGGCCTCCGATCAGGTGATCTCATGGAAGAGTTCTGTCGACGTGAGTGATGCTTTTACCCTTCTAACAGCGCAACGACTTGACTTTTGTTCACCGTCACTAGTCACCCAAATACCGCTTGAGCCCATTCGACAGGAAACACCCCAAAATAACTCCCGACCTCCTTGGATACGCCCTGTAAGGAAAAAGACTCCGTCGGCGTCGGCTGCTCGTTCTAGCCAAGGTGCAGATTCGGCGTCTCAGCATAGCAGCCCGGAGGGCTTTTCGCCTTCGGATTTCTTTGCAGAGCCCTCGAAGTCATACACCTACCAGACTACCTCTTCCTCGACTTCTAGCTCTAATCAAGTAGCTCTACCTCCACAATTCACTCTTTCGAACGGGGGCAACTCGCCGTCATCACCACCATGCATGGATCTTTCAGGAGCTATGGCTATGGACTTCCTGGGCGGTGATGCCCAAATGTACATATCCCCAGATGACATGTTGGCGATGTTCAACGAACCACGAGACGACATGGCGCAGATGTTCTCGCCCGATTTTGCCATGTCTACAGCTTCGCAGGCACCGTCAGGTTCTGATGGACTGCAGTCGGGTGGCGTCGATGGTTCGGGGGGTAGCACATCGGGCGGGTTTAACAATCCCGCGTCGTATCTGAAGTTGAATGGGCTGGTTACGTCCCCGTAGTGATGGGGAACGCTTGCTTTGATTGATCCAGGTATGCTACGGTGGGACTTTTTTGGTTTCTTTACGTCTGGTTGGTGGTCTTGGCCTGTTTTGACCTACATCCAGTCATGTACGCTTTTCTTCGACTGTACTCTATGCTGTGCCTCTAGCTACTATAGCATCTATCCTCTTCGGTTTTGCTTTCTGTATTCAATACGAACCGTAATGTATGACTATCTGGAGACGTATCCCTCGGCAATCCTCGGGCCAGCATGTCAAGCATTCCCGGTATGTTTCCGTTGCACATCCTCCTTTGAAAGTCTAAATTAAGCCGTTCCTTTATTTCTCTGCACCCGGTAACAGCGCGCACGGACCATGTCGCCACGGGCTGATCAAAGCTGGAGTCATGCGATGTAGATCTCAGATCGATCATGATCCAATTCTGCCATTCCTTTGTTCATGTAACCCAGTGGGCGTATAGATACAAAGTTTTCCACCAACCTTCGTGACTCACTCCTTTGCGATCCCCACGTCCATCTCTGGTCCATTGCTTCGACTTTCTTCTTGCTTTTCTACAGTTTCTAGGTTGGTACTAGCCCTATCAATAAGACGCGGGGAAGCGCTTCTAAATCAAAATTTTTGTTTCTAGCACCGAGGAACAATAGGAAAACGATATAAGGGCTGGTTACATCCTGATATCATCTTGCTGATTTCCCACATCAATTTCCTTCTTCTCATATCTTTATCGAGATGGTCGCATGAAACAAAGGAGTTGCGGATATCTTAATGACGCCGACGACATGACTTGCCCTCTCCCTTTCACCGCCCACCGACTTCCTCTGTGTAAAATGTATCCCTACCAGCAACACGCTTCCATCAATGCTCTCCCTATCGAATTGCTTTCGTATATATTCACCCTCGCAACACACTCATTTCCGGATACGGAGGTAGTCCCGTTCGACGCAGAGAGTGTCCGGACACCTGTCATCCTTTCCGTTGTGAATCATCACTGGCGAACCGTCGCACACAGTACCTCGGCGTTGTGGACCAGCGTATGCGTCACTATCGGGTCAATTGAGAGGACAAAAAATTCTTTCGACACCTCTCACCTTTCATCTTTCATCTCCCTCTCTCGCAATCGCCCTTTCGACATTCTTATCGATGCCAGAGACCTTGACTGGGATTTTTCGGAGCCTGAGTAAGTCTTGCTAATTCTATGAAGTCGCATGATTCCTGACGGTGCACCAAGAATTCCATCACAATATGAATATAGCACTTATACACCGCCATTTTCGCCTGCGTATATGAGCGCCATCATTTCATTACTACTTCCTCACCTCTCACGCTGGCGAACCCTTGTCGTACTTACCGACACATGGGCTCCTATGCACGCAGCCCTGCGTCAGCTCAATGCGGCCCTCACCACCAGGCCAGCTCCTTTGCTCGAATCCCTCGTCCTCATGAGGTGTAATGAGTACGTCAGCCACGCACCCGAGTTCCAGCCTCAAAACATGAAGGCACCTTTCTTCCTTGACTTCTCCGACGAAGACAGGAACACATTCCCCAGTCTAACGTCACTTACACTCCGGGGTGTGCACGTCGAGTGGTCCTCCCTCCATCGCATTCTCGGCAACGGGCAACCATCTTCTTTACAATGTCTCGAACTAGCATCACACTCCCCTGACGTTCGGCCCTCCGTCATCGAATTTCATTCGCTCCTTTCTGCCTGTCCAGACCTCACAAAGCTCGTGGTTCACGGAACGGGTCCCGTATTTTCGGAAGAGGCGGACACTTCGGCTGAGGCTGCTCTTCAGCCAGTAACACTCGCTAGCCTAGAAGAATTGTCGATTGGTTATAGATCAAATCTCGACTCTCGGAGGATCGTAGATATGGTATACGCACCGAACGTCAGGGTTCTGTCGTTAGAGGACGCTACACATCCAGGCGACGTAGACGACGTAGACGCAGATGACCTTCTTGCGTACCTCGTCACGGGTGAACTCGAGGATGCCATCACTCGTAGTAATCCCGCCACATGCTTACCTACCTGTTCGGGGTCTGGTGCGCATGGGGATGCAGGTGAACAGGAGTACCTGCTGAGACAACCTTTCCCTGTGTTGGAGGAGGTCAGCATGACCCGAGTCAAGGCTTCGCTGTCCAGCTTCCAGACACTATTCAACGCTCTTTCTCAGCTACGGATGCTCGATCTAAACGCCATGTCGATACGAGCGCTACACGCGTTGTTGCCACGTACATGTCCACCCAACTCGACCCCGACATCGCCTCAGATTCATCGCCGTTGTCCGTGCCCCGAGTTGCAGTCGCTGTGCATCAGGGGCTTCGAACATCTAGATGTCAAAGAGGTACAATTTGTCGTAGGAAAACTAGCTATGGAGCGAGCGAACAAAGGAGCTTGGGGGCTGAGGGAAGTAAACATTCATGTTGATAGCGTGGATGGGCAGTATCTTCGTGATAACATGCAGGTGTCAAGTGCCTTTTGTGGAACTCGTGTCCAGATTTTCGAGGATGGGCCAAACATGGACGATGAGGAGGAGGAGGAGGGCGACGAGGATGCAGATTGCGAGGCTTGCGAAGACGATGCGTATCAGTACGGAGGCGCTTTCAATGATCCTCTGTTCGATGCTTATTATGCTTCTGCGATCATTAATCGCTGAATCCAACGGTGTCCAGTATGGCAGTAATGATGTATCAATATGTAGCTTTTGACTTGTTTTGTATGTTTAGCGGATCACTTGGGATCCTACAGCAATCTTGACTTCGTTTTTGATTAATTGGACGGTTCCAAGCATTACGAGATTCATTTTGGTGCTAACCTAATGGTCAAAGCGTCTGATCCTTGTGTGTCCACCGTCTGTGGGACGACGCCTATTTTTGGATATGTAGTTAAGAGTCAAGACTCAATTCGCAGGATACCGGGAAGCCATCAAGAAAACGACCAAGGTCTGTACAGTGTAGACGTCTGTGGAAGACACAACGGCTGCACAGTGCACAGCGGTAGAAGTTTGGCGGTAGTAATTTTCAATTCTGCTTGATGTTGTGAGGTGTTTGGCTGCGTCTTTACACGTGGCACCTCGGGTTTTTCCGGCCTGTCATCCGAAAAGTTCAAATTTTATACATACGACTCCAGTCTCCTGCGGCCACTCCGGGTCTCTTCGATGGTCTCTTCTACATGTAACTCCACCTTAAAATCTATTGCGACATCATTTCAAAGGTAGTCACTCGGGTCCACGACGCGTTCATTTCGATCCACATCCTGTCGATATCATCGCATCCTGTCAATATTGAATTCACTTGAAACCAAGCGCTTGCGGCGGCGGCTTATCTGACGATCAGATTCCGCTAGGCTCGAAATCCGAACATACCCGAACTTACAACATGAGTACTCGTAGGAGTTAAACAGGAGCCGTATGTAAGATCATCTAAGTGGTGCCCATCTCATCTACTGTATGGTGTAGCGCTTGGAGATCCTTCGGCATTGTCAGTCACCCTACCTGCCTCTAAATTGGTGGTCATTCTTCGACGAGCTTCTCTCTATCTTCTCTTACATTTTCGCACGCGAGGCCATGGGCAGTAGTATTGAAATCGATGATCGTGACTTAACGGCTGTATCGTATATCGGTACCTGGGTAGTCGGCGGTACAGAGCACGAGCATGACGGAACTGTGTCGAGCTCCACGCATGTGGGTGATTCCTTCACTGTAACGTTCACTGGTGAGTCCTTGTCTTTTGAAGTCTATTTACGCGGCATAAAATTAACACTTGAGTAACGAAGGAACAGCGATCACCGTGTATGGGACGTACGATTCCAGTTCAGCAGGAGTAACGACCTCCTACTCCATCGATGAAGCCTCAGCTGAACAAGAAGTGTCGAAATCCTCTTCAGCCGACAGTTATCAGCAAGTCTTATGGCAGTATACCGGTCTCTCCCCTGTACAGCAGTAAGTTGGCTTAACAGCGAACACTTTCACTCACGTTTTCGCACAATGACGATCTTTCGCTTGTAGCACACTGCTGGTGACTATGGTCAAAGTGAATGTCAATGCGGGAGACGGAGAGGGGACGGTCTGGTTTGACTACTTCAGCGTCGATGGTGTTCCAGCCTCCTCGACCTCCTCTACGATCTCCACACCTTCGCTGAATTCAGATACCTCTTTTCTCACGTCCACCAACACACTATCTGGTCCCACAGCAATCACAGGCACAAACACTGCTTCTCCAGTTACCAACACTAGTACCCCGAAGTCCACACCAGTTGGGCCTATAGTTGGCGGTGTACTTGGTGCTCTGCTTCTTTTCCTCGCATGCATCGCCTTTCTGCTATACCTGCGTCTGCGTCAACGAAGACAATCATCTTCTCGGCCAGCGCCCGCTACATCATACGTTGATGATCCCTCCCAGTCCATACAGGGTAAGCCGTCTCGTCCCTATCTACTCAGGCTTAGTTTAATCGCCATCATCGCGTGGTCTGTATTATTGAATCCACTTCTGCAGGTTTTCCCACTGATCAAATGCTTTCCTCAAATCCGAACGTGAATCCTTCGTTTCAGGCCGGAGCTCAGTCTGTAGACCCCTCCACAAGCTATACACCTCCGATCCATCGTAGGAAACCGGTCCCGTCTCTCCCTGCAGGTGTCTACTCACCTCCGGGTCATGTGGGCCACGCCACCGCATTTGCTTCAAATATAACGTCGGGGTCCTTGAATAACGCCTCTCCTGATATCCCAGCAGGCGTGCCCCCTACTGTAGCTACAGGCAAGGGCCTTTCTGAGAATGCTACCGACCTGAAAAGGCGGCAGCAGGAAGCAGTGGCCGCGCATTCGTCTGGCGCAGCTGGTCCATCGAAATCGCCAGTGCGGCATGTGGACAGTGGTATCCGGGGTGTAGCACCTGGCGCTCCAGTTGAATTGCCGCCTTTTTACTCTGCTACCTAGCTGGAAGTAGTGCGGGAAGTAGTGAACAAGTGATATGGGGTCTCATCTCCGTCGTGGTCGGTGGTTTTCTGCGCACGTCACATCCACATATATACACGTATGTAATTCGTATCGAAACAATTGTT
>CEMG01181287.1:655-23810 GCA_001179705.1 Baeospora myosura
TACTCGTATAACCTCCGGAATAAATATCAGCATACATACAGATTGAGACACTTCATCAATCAACTGATCAAGGAACCTGCAAGGAACCATCGAATTGAAGAACCACCGAGGTTGCGAAGCATATGCCTTCTCAGCACTATAGCCTTAAAGAACGAGTTGACTGGCGTCATTGGCTGCAATCTCGCCCAAGAAACGGCGTGTGCAACGACCACCGGAGGTTGGGGGCTCAGCATATCCATCAGATCACTCGTCCGAGGTTGTCCTTATTAAATGATGCGCATATATTCCCTAACGAGCTTTAGTGCACATGTAAATAAGGCTCCAGCCTCCAGGATGTCACGGAGAAACCGAGACGACGATGACGGAGGTTTCGGACTAATAAATGCTATTCGCTGCCCCGTACTTACAAGTTCTTGAATCATGCCGACATTTCATAGAAAATTGAAGGCTTCTTGATGGCGGCCCAGGTGAATGTCTAGGCGGGAGAGGCTAAGCCTACAGAGGCACTGATGGATGGGTATGCATGTATCATTGTAAGTATGTAAATCCCGGCTTCAAAGGAAGAGATTGGTAAGTAACTACACTGACCGAGGTCCAGAGTGACTAGTGAACGAAGGCTTCACGTTCAGACAAGTTGTGAAGTACCGAGGAGGTTTGCTACTTAAATGAAATCGAAACGCCACGATGCTGAAAGGACTGTGGCTGGAATTTGTCATTGAGGAGTCAGGGTGCGCACGCGACTATCCTATCGGTCGGAAGTTACTGATCTGGCATGTACGATAACACCGGGACTATTTTTACGGGAAAGATACTGTTAGATAGCGCACCAGCCGCCAGGGCGAGTACCAAGGCAACTACTCTTATGTAGGGAGGCCAGTGCAGGCCGCCCTTCTAGAGTATAGCGGTGCTGTCATGAATTGGTTCGGTGAGCACGGTCTGATTGCGGGTCTCTCGATTGCCTCGATTTGCTACTGAGGTGGATGCCCTCCTTGAGCTCAAGATTCTCAGCGGAAGATGTGCTGCGCTGGATAAACGCAGATCCGTGCTGAGACAGTGCGACCCGACAATACAGTTCCATCAAGAGAGACTAAACTCGGCAAACCCGGTTCCTGGATTTATTAGGCCGGAGTGCGAATTAAATTTGAGGGTTGATCTCCAGATCCTTTCGTTACGCACTTGTTCGATGTTTTTTTGACCAAAACTCCAACTGGCATCGGCTGCGGACTTGGGATCCAAGCTAGCTTTCTTTAGAGCTTTGAGATGCCGACCGACGCACGGTATTTATTATTATGTTTTCACAGCCATCCCATGTGTCAACTAAGGCCTTTTCCTTCCAGGCACCACCGTATATCGACTTACCTGGAAATGCCTCAAATACCGATCGCCACCTGCACTTGAGCGTCACCCGCCAGCGTCATCCCTTTTCCAGTCTTGTAGACGCCGCGGTTTGTGAATCTTTCTTTGGTACTCTCCTCGTGACGGCTTCGTGAACCTTATGAACCCAAGCAAGGCGAGCCACAGTTCTGTTGCAGCACCTATCATGTCTGATCGACGTCATTTCTTCCAGAGACATAGTTATGCTGAGCAGCCGTGGAATGGCCAGCAGTATTCCGCCACGTCCAACGGCTACTCTTCGGGATCCTATGCAGCTCATCCGTCAATTCCGTACGATGCGCTGGGCGCGTCGGAAATGGCTTACTCTGATGATTATTACCCCGCCCACACTCCGTCTTACTTGCACCAAGGCAACCCCTCGAATTTGGTATCTCACCAACCTAATTATACTGGCATGAACCAGCCGATATCTTCGATGCATACAGTACGGCAATCTCACCATAATTACGATTCGCATCCGCATTCACAGCCCGGCATTCACCAACGCTCACACACGCATCCTCAGCCCAACTCCCATAGTCATTCCCATTCCCATTCCATTTCGCCACCATACGGACACTCCCATTCACAAGTCCAACCGAGGTCGCCACCATATTCACACTCCCGACCTCGGTCACACTCGCAGGCTCATTCTCCGTATGCCCCGCCACAATCTGCTTCCATAATGATCCCCCATGGTCAGAGTGCCGGTTATCCAACGCAGATCCCTCTTTCCCCTACATCGGGGTTGCCGCCACAGTTTCCAGCTTCACCGAATCGGCCCTTTACATGTGATATGTGTGCACTGTCGTTCAATCGGCAGCATGATCTGAAGAGACATAGGGAGACTCACACAGGGGAGAAGCCATATCTTTGTAATGGTGGATGCGGGAAGACGTTCACGAGAAAGGACGCGTTGAAACGCCACCAGGTCTGATAACATGGCCGAAATTTGGTGAATCTGCTGCTGACCTGTCTTGTTTGCAGCTTGTCAAAGGATGTGGGAAAGTCGACGACTCATGGCCCTGAACAAGTCGTCGCCTGGTTTTTGATATAATCGGTTCGTACCTCGTACTGGACTCACGAAGTTCGAAAGACTGAACAGGACTCCAGCTTAATTCCAGCGAATCGACGCTAATAACTTGTCGACGCTGCCGCTTATAATATGCTTGCTCCGTGTAAATCATCAAAGATATTTGTATATTATTTTGACCTATTTCAAAAAATGAGCCTCCAACTAAGCATAGGAGTTGTGGTCATGTCCATACATCGATAGCTACACATCGATCAAGCTGACTCGAAATTCTTCTCGAGGATCCAGGCATCGTGAGGAACAATCTTCTTGTAATAGTTCTCATGTATCCCGACTTCGTTGAAACCGTGTCGTTCGTAGAACTTTTTGGCGCTTTCATTCGAAGTCTGCACGTGGAGATAGATCCTGTTGATCTTGGGTTTTGCTTGTGAAGACGCCGCATCGAGGATGAGTGCAAGGGACTGTGAGCCCAAACCTCTAGAGCGATAGGGCTTCAGCGGGCTGTTAGTGAATGGCTGGACGGGAGAGTTCGGCTGTGCTTACCGCTAAAATGCCCATAGTCATAAGATACAATTGGATCTGGTCGTCCTTGTTCTCCAATCTACAACAGATGGTTCCGACTATGCATCACGATTCGTAAACCTCCTCCCTCGACGTAACCAGACTGTTTGCAGTAAAAGGGTATCACCGACCTGGAACATCGTTGTAATACACTGACACGCATTAGATGGATCTCGTTGATGGACCATGCAGAGTCACTAACCAAGTTTGCAGAAGTTCTCAGCTTCTGGAGTTAATATGTCCGCATAGAATTTTTCAGAGTACTTGATAGGGAATAATACGGAGTTGAGTTTTCGAACAGTCCCCAAGTTATTTGGAGTTATAGACGCGAACGAAACACGAGAACTGTTTGTGGTTGGCATTGAAAAGACGACTCAGTCACTCCGCCAACTGCCGGGCAAAGGGCCTGTGCCGACACCGCCGATAACTCCGACAATATAGTTTTAGAGTTTTACGTAAGGAACACGTCCGTGACTCCGTGTCCTTGCCGTGCCCCTGTTCCTACTCTGGTTCTCCTATCCTTCACCCACCGTAGCCGGATCTTCAACTTGACATTCTTGAGCTCCTATAGTGCTTCATCACGTACTAACCTATCGCAGCGCGTCAAAACGACGTTCTCTGATCTTCCATCTCAGTATCTGTTGCCAAGGTGTCGCGATCATCTTTCGTTCAACCCGATATGTCGAAACATCGAAAGCTACTTACACATATTCCAGGTGACATCCAAGAAATGTGCAGCGCGCAAGGACGCTCGTCCAATGACTACAAAGGCTAATCCGTCCGGTTGCATCCTCCAGGCGCACAGTCCTACTTTGCCAAAAGGTCGCAAGCTCCCATTTCTTCTGTCTTTCTGTCTGTTATGTCTACTGAATGTCTGCGGATCATAATTTTGTTCTGGTACATTTGTGATTGATTATGCGACTCATGCCTCATCTGCTCCCCAAATTGACATGCTGGAGTCACAGGTTCATGTCCATAGGCCCTGGCGGTACTCATTGGGTACCCATCTTCCCACTGAACGTATGTCAATACTCAGACGACCAAGCACTGCATCCACTTCATTTGGAATAGCGGCATTGGCGATCACGGACACCTACGCACTCCACCAACCTTTGTTCAAATGGCTTCCTCCTTCTAGTCGACTCACAGATTATCGGAGACCCGGAGATACGTCCTGCAACTAAACATGGACGAAGTAACATTTGTAACCGAACAATCTAGACAACGGTCCGACTGTTACATATTTGCAGATACAACCGGTACCATCCAATGACCTTTGTTCGATGTGAGTATTTTTAATCCATACTTGGAGTCGTCGATTCATTCTCACCGACTGTCGTCACTTATGATACAGGTAGACCATACCAGGGGATATTTGAGCTATCTCGAAGCTCGCCGCAACTCGGATTGTTGCATTGATATCAGGAAGAAGTTTACATCGTTCTGGGGAGATGATGTGATACCGAGCAGCGACGTACACGGTCTCAAAGCGGGTCCTGAGCGGAAGCAGACCTCTGTGTTTCTGAGTCCATTGATTTTGATGGTCGACACGCAGCCGAAAGCAACCATTGTGTCTGTCAGGCATATAACGAGGTATGTTAAGGAAGGGATTAACATTTGCTTGTTCCTCGCATCTAGAACATTCGGTGTTCCCAGGCTCAGTACTTTCGCCAGTCTCATTCAACCCACAGCGGGTATAGCATGTAAGAGCTTCTTTTTACGGGGGTCGATGGAGATGATGAAACGATGTCGGAAAGTTTCAGTTACAGGCGTTTACATTTCTCACTCGGGATTCGTGGACAACCATTATCAGCGAGTCACGGTGCGCGGCGCCAGCATGGACAGTACCTAATGCCAACCTCGATACCGGCCTCTCAGAAAGCCCTAGAATGTCATCTTCCGAGAACTAAGTAAGTAGAAGAAGAACGAGAAATGATAAGGGTAAAGTTCATGGAGGTTGCACCGTCGACCGACGATAGCTTGAAACCCGACGGGATATGATTGAATAGCAACACTAATTGTCTTATAAGCGTACGGCCACAAATCAAGCTGAGGCCGCTAGGACAGACATAGAGTAACCAGTTTGATATCGGGCTGTCGTTTCAATTGCAAGTTATCTGAAGATCCAGAGCCACTGAAAGGTGTACTAGGCATGCCACGACACCAGCGGCCGAGTATATACGAGAGACGGTGTTCATTCCATTGAGTACGTTGCTCTTGATAAATACAGGTTTACAGGGTAGTAATGCTATAGCGAATGTTGAGATGTCCATCCATAAATACAACAATTTCAAAGCAAGAAAGTGTGGATTGCGTGCGAAGTGAGTAGCGGACTTGGTGCGGTGCGGGCGGGATGCAGGTGGGTTGCGAATTGACAGATGCAGGGGTTCCGATTTAGATAGCGATGATAGCAATTCGACAGTTGACATGGTGAGAGCGGTATTGCATGATAGGAAGAATGAACGAGCAATGGCGATGATACAAGAAACAGGCACGCGACTCGGACTAGAGAGACAACGACATGCAACTTTAAAAACAGATCACACTAAAAAATGGTGAAGGACACTAACCAAGGTCGGTCATCAAGCGTTTAGTCTGATGTTTTGGCCGCGCGACTTCAGCTTCCGAGGAGATCGCTGAAGTCTCTCCAAGTAGACGTCGTCATAACTCCTGAATACACAGGAGCCCAAGTCTCTGTCATACTCCTCCAGAGTAGCCCAAACACAATGCCACCGGGGGTTCTCCTCTTCGAACTTGAATGCCACCCCCAGATGACTTTGGTCCCACTGTAAATCGCGGGAACTGGGCCGATCTGCATTCTGTTGGCGCTGGAATGCTTTGTCGGACAGAGTGATCAGGGCGCAGTCAGCGATCGTCAGGTCGACGAGATTGCCGCTCGAGAATAGCTCATCTAACGAGGAGTCCATCTCGAGCTCCTTTGGGACACCCCGGTGGACGGGGTCGTAGCCGTCGACTAGAATTTGGACTGTGGTATTGTCGGTAAAGTCAAGGGTTAGGACTGGATGGGCCTGTGAGCGGCTGACTTTCTTGAGAACCTTGCCAATGATGTCAGTCGGATCTATTCTGGACTGAGATGAGCAGGGATGTTCGCAGTGATTGTAGCACAGGCAACCTACCCGACGTGATTGAGCCGCAATGGAGGCGGGCGACGCCTAGTGGGTGAAGAGCTGGATGAAGAGGAAGATTCAGAAGCAAGAGAAAGAGTGTCGCTCATCGTCGGTGGCAGAGAGAAGGGTGAGTGGATCGGGGGGTGGGACCCACAGGGAAATACAAAGGTAAATAGAGTAAAAAGAAAATAGCGCTCAGTTACCTTGACCACGTCTGCCAGTTGAGACCAACAAGTTGACCATCATGCAGGCCCATACTCGACCCTTGGGTCCTCGCAGCATCACTCGTTCTTCATCGCCTTCTCCCATGAAACTCCCAGAAACCAGTCCGCTTGTTATCCGAAAGGGTCCCAAGCTCAATGTCTCCCTTTCTCCTCCATTAAATCCTCATTCTAGATCGCCAACTCCAGGCGCTTCCCTGAGCATCGACACCAGCCGATCCAGGCCTACAACTCCCAAACCCTCTATCCGTCTCGACATCTCTTCGCTCAAGATTGGCACCTCCAGTGGCTCATCTGTGAACGGCAATTCCGAGCCGCTCTTTGAAAGCTACTACGGTGGCCCGAACACGCTTAATATAAATACCACTGCTGATCCACCCGATGAAATGACCATTCGACCTTCATCGTCCACTGCAATGCCTCCGCCATCGAGATCAGAACCCTTTGCCGATGTCCGCGCCATGCTGAGTGAACTGGAAGTCAGGACGACAGCGTCTTCGTCTTCGTCTTCATCGCGGCCAGATGATGATGATGCCGTGCCTGCACCTACATCTCCGCCCATGCCATATTCAGATGATGCCTTCGAAGAAATTTCGCGGCTCGGAGAGGGAGCAGGCGGTGCCGTACACAAAGTAAAGAATAAGCGCACGGGTGAGATCATGGCGCGCAAGACAATTACTACCCGGGAAGCCCCCATGAAGCAGCTGCTTCGTGAATTGCTAATCATTTCATCCAACTCTCACATCAACATCGTTCGATTCCATGGCGCCTACATGTCACCTTCGTCCAGCGAGGTCAAAATACTGATGGAGCACTGCGAGGGTGGCAGTCTGGAAGCCGTGGGAAAGCGAATCAAGGAACGAGGAGCAGTGGTCGGGGAGAAGATTGCAGGGAGATTAGCAGAAGGGGTGGGTGGAGCATTCCTGTTTGTACTTCATATGAATGTCGCTGACCTGGTTTCAGGTTCTTCAAGGTCTTGCCTATCTGCACAGAAAGAAGACTATTCACAGGGATATCAAACCATCCAACATACTGCTGTCTCGCGAAGGGATCGTCAAACTCGCTGACTTCGGTGTGTCAGGCGAACTCGTGGATTCGCTTGCAGGTACATTCACAGGGACGAGCTTCTACATGGCTGTAGGTGTCTTGTTCCCTATGACTCCTTGATATCTGACCTTGACACCTCTTAGCCGGAGCGAATATGTGGCCAAGAATATACCATCCGATCCGACGTTTGGTCGACAGGTATTTCACTTCTGGAACTGGTACAAAATCGGTTCCCTTTCCCCAATGATTTACCTCCCATCGAGTTGATGATGTACATCTCTACGGGTGAAGTACGTCGTAGACTTTGGCTTTATCAATGTGACGAGATACTCATCATCGCAATTTAGCCACCCAGACTCGATGACGAACCAGGAGTGCAGTGGACTGATGACATGAAGGACTTTATTAAGCAAACGTAAGTATTTTGGGATGATCCTTGTTGCACCGTTGCTTACTTGGAATTCAGCCTGACTGTTGATGCCACGACGCGTCCAACGCCAAAGGACATGCTGGTACATCCCTGGATAGCAGGCGTCATGAAACAGGAGGTCCATATGGCTAGATGGATCCGTCAAGTATGGGGTTGGCCGAAATCGAGTCGGAGGTCGAGAGACAAGTAAGACAGATAAACAGTCTCCCTCTTCCTTTCATTTACCTAAATGAACAGTGCCAGCTTGTCGCGGCCAAACACTAGCAGCGCAGACTCTCGTCCACCCTCCAGTCAGCGGACCGACTCCTCCGGCGATTCACCAGTGGGAAGCTCAGACTCTCCGCAAAAAAGTGATGGTACATGAGTGCGGGACGCTTCTCGCCCTCGGTTTCTGACACTTGCATGGACCCCTTCACCACAATGGACTCGTCACCCCACGTTTGGTCTCATCTTCCGCTCCAACACACCAATCTCCTTCATCTTATCGATCTTAATTCCCTTCCTTGGTTATCTCACACATCTACTATACGGAGTCTATTCATCTTATACCTCACCCTCACACGTTGGGCTGGGACCCTGAACACTCTGCTCAACTTCCTCTAGGTATCTTTCTGTGTCATTACAATTCCGTTCCATGCTGTTACTGTGCTACTACCTGCTACCCTGCTACTCAATCTACTACGAATCCTTCTCTTGGGTCAATACACCAACATTCTTCTGGTTCCCGGGTCTGGAACGCAAGACTGCGGTGTTAGGCAAAAACTCCGACCGTATATGCCTCCACCACCGTGTCGTCGCATGCTGTGACAGCCCGCCCAAAGGTTTATCTCAACATCAGATGCCACGGAACTCTATTCGGGCCGATTTTTGGAGTCTAGAAGTCTGAAAACGAAATATCTAGGGCGCCGTTACCTTCGTGACATCTGCCGAGGAACCCGATATGACGGGACCCACTTGTGTCTATAACACGACTGAAATACGTATGCTGATGGAAGCATTGCGCTTGAGTCTCGGTGAGCCTTCGGTGGTGACCTCATGGTATGTCGATGATCTTGTGGTGATAGAAGAACTTAGAAAAAGATCAAGGCGTCCGAGTCACTGTCAGTGTGAGATAATGCGAGGTGCGCCCAGGACGCAATGGATGTGATTTTTGATACCCCTCTCGGTGGGTGTTACAGGTTCAACAACTAACCATCAAATCACAGCAAATCACTCCAATTTGTTTGGGTGTCGAAGCCCATCAGCATGTTTTGATCCCCAAAATATCCCTGGGACCTAGCTGACCCTAGCTGGGACCCTTAGGTTGCTTTTCAGGATCAGAGGCTTGGTGTTCCTTGTGTCCCGGACGACGTGTCCCCGGTTTGATACTTACGAGCTCACCACTACACATGGAACAAACGCACTGAACGACGCAGTGTCCTGACATTTTACTGGTGACTCCCAAATCCAATACCGATTGTACACATTTGCTTCCACCACGAAGACTACGTAGCCTTCTGATCTGGGGTACAGCCACAGGCTTTACCGTGAAGCTTTTTGATCATCGAGGATCGACTGATCGTGAAGCGGGACCGTGGAGTAAGCGATAGGCAAAAGAGCGGGTACGTTCTTCTTCCCTCGCCAATATTTGAATTGGTCCATGTCAATCTAATTCAAGTACCACGAGCACTCGTGCCGCGTGCGTACCTCCAGCGACTGCACTCGAACATCGTTCAGCACCTTCGAGTGATGGCCATGGTGTGTAGGCCGAGGTAGTCCGTCGTTAACATCGCAACTGATACCATGGCCTAGGAGCTCGAGAACGGCCCGAGAAGCACCTGTGTGAAAATCTCACATGCCAGAAAGACAATATATGAGGCCTGAGTCTCAAGCTCGACGCAAGAGCAGGCAAGAGCTAACAAACTGCAGGAACTATACAGCCGAACGATGACCACGGTCCCGGAGCCAAATTAAGCGTCACCTAGCCGGCGGGAACACCGCGCTTCTTCTCCGCTAAAAAAATCCGTGCAGGTCCCGGGGTAGATGACTGTTCCGACGGTTACAACTTACAGCAGGTCATGCAAAGCTCACCATTTGGTAGGCCATCGATATATTGATCAACTTTCAGACTCGCCATGGTGCGAACTGGTCCCTGATGGCTCCGAGCTTCTGCAGCAAGTCAAGTTCAACACGTCGTGAGACGTGTGCTGCTTGTGCGTTGCTCTGGAATTTACCCAGGTCCCCTGACCTGGACGGCGACCTGGACCAAACTTGCCATCTTGTGTAGAGAGCCGCCCCAAGACGGTTAGTAGCGCCCTCTCTCCGCGTGTAATGTGACATCTGTTAAGTAAGGCTCTCAATTACTAACTAGAACTCACACCAACTGACAAGCTGTCCGTCCTATAGGCCATTCTGACTTCATTTCGGCCTAAAAACGATCGTTATCGTTCCGACAATGAGTTGGACCCTTCGCGGTGCCTCTATTACATTGGCACCCCAGCGCATGTTCAGAATTATCGTGCAGGCCCGCTTTCCTGCAGACTAGCCCTAGTCTCTTGGACTTTGAGAAATTACATCCGATCGACGGACACGAGAACCATGTCACAAAAGGAACAGCCGTCAACGCCAAAATTCGGCATGGAAGAGAGTGTTCTGTGCCATTGCAGCATCAGTGCAACAACATAACGAAGGTCACATCTTTCTCGCGACCCTGCGACGCTAGGATGGNNNATGGACCTATTCCTAACCCTTACCAGAACAATACCCCTTTGCCCCTCCTTTGCCTATCTTTGCTACGAAATGCAGCTTGGGCCGGGGTTAGGTCATGGAGTTGTGCATTCCACGAATCACTTGACAAGGAATGAATCTCTTTCGACCAATTCTGTATACACTGCCTGTGTTCTTGACAAAAGAGAAACCACGAGCATGACGTAAGTCATGCCAGTGTAATGTCTGTACCTGGTCGACCGTCGGAGCACTGATGACCTGTGATGCATTTACGTTTCATGACGATCGCAATGCGCCAGATAAAATGCCTCATTTAACAAGAGTTTCCACAGCTGAATCCTGATGGGAAACACGGAACCGTAACCACAAGACCTATCTTCATCATTGAAGTAATACAGGACTCATGAGATCATGTGGGACTACCTCAGAGGCTCGACGGTTTCAGGTTTGATCAAAGCCGAGGAGGCTCACTGGCTCACTGGCTGCTGGAGACTAGTGTATGTACTGCTGGAGACTGGAGTAACATGATTATGTACGTACCATTTTCTTCGAAGATGGTTCTTGATTCTTTGGCCCACGTTTTTAAATTGAGGCCCGCATGTATCGAATCGTCTTTGTGCTGATTGTGATGCATATATTATTTTATTTGACGTACGTGTGCCGTGGACGCTGAGAACACCGCGGTGATCATTGGTCGTCTGCCACCGAACGGTGAAGATGTCTTTGAGGTGCGGCGGAGATATCAAGCTCTCGACCCTGCAGCACTGACCGTGCAGTGAAATTCCAGCCAGGGGATGTGATTGTTGACTCCGACATTCGCTGATCGGAACAACTCGGATCCCCCGACAAATATCCAAATATGGGTATAACGCATCAAAAATATGGCAACTTGAGGACGAAAAAAGGAGTCTTTGTGGGCCATTCTTTGAGCTTCTCGCCCCGTAGAAGCCCTTCATGACTTCGAAACATATGTGAAGACGTCAAAACGAGTTCTGTAACAAAGGATAACAATCGGTAAGGCCAGGTCTTTCCTTTATGAACCACACAGTCCACACTGGGACGACCCTTAGATCTGATATTCTGTGATCAGCCCCGATTGGCGACCCATAGAATTGGCGGACCCCATTTCATTTTTGGCTTCTGGCTTCCGTAGTCACTTTAAATAATCTCACCTTCACCTCCTCGTCCTCCCTGTTTTATGCCCAATACCATGTCATAGTATGTCTCCACATTCACCCCTCATGACATGCTCTCCTAACTAATCTTTTCAGCCATTCATCCAGTCACTATCTACCACCTTCCCAGTATTACCCCTCGACGCCAAATACTGCCCATGGCCACGGCCACGTCGTTTCCCCGCCTCCACGCCAGGAGGCTCCTCAGCGCAAACGTCCCAAGTATACCCGTAGCAAAACAGGGTGTATGACATGCCGCGTGAAAAAAATCAAGGTCCGTCCACCATATATTCCAGCGCTGATATCTTACTCATATATCTCAACTCACAGTGCGATGAATCAAAACCTAGTTGCATGCGTTGTACACACGGGCAGAGAGATGTATGTGGCCCTCTAGATGTTTTATGACGAAGTTGCTGAATGTGGCACGTTGCAGTGTCATTGGCCGGAAGGAGTTCCCACCCGAAAAAAATCGACGTCCTCGAAAGATTCGGCAGATGGCAGACCGTCTACTGCAGGATCGTCCGTATCCGATGGCTCGACGCCCCCGACCAGAGGTCATACGCCACCGCGGCGTGCTCAAGTCCCACTGGACGTTGGCCTGCCGCCTCTTGCCTCCAGGCGGTCGTAAGTGTTTCTACCGTCCACATCTCCGTTAATTGTCTGATTCGCTTCCTTCAGCGAACCTTACCTCCAGTTGCATCCCCTACCAACAGAACCAGATTTTGCACGGCGTCAAAGGTCAGGATTCATCGATGTACACCGTTCGACAGATCATCTGACGCTACATAGTGACCGTCCCACATACTCCCACCACTCCAACTCCAGTTCCAATTCTCTGCACTTGATACCCGAGATCACATCATACCCCCAGGCCGCTCGATATGAACAGCACTCCTATTCCCATAGCTCTCACTCTGGACCAGCTTCCCGTTCTCCAGTCGCTCCCAGCCTACGCAGCGTCAGTCACTCATCGTCTGTTGGCCATTGGGACCATTCGCCTCCTATTCTCGCCCCTGTGCACACTTTGGATCCTTACGTGAGTTACATCGACGTCCAGTACCCTTCTAGCTCTGACATCGGGCATGCATAGTATAATGTACAGGACAGGACCCCGATGGGCCATACATCCTCGCAAGACAGTCACAGATACCAATAACGGATTCAGAGCAGGTCTACCTACATTTCATCATAATTCCTGTACATGGCTTTTTTTATTTTCCACGAGTTGCACACAATATCATACTCACGGCCTTTAAGCGCCTCATTTATCATCATTCACCGATGGTGCCATAGATAAGATACATACCAGGAAAACTGAGGATATTGCTACGACTGCCATACGACGCCACGACCCAGACGCAGTTCCGAAACTTGAAGCTTCATGTTAAGAAGGCCCCTGGAAACGCGAAGTCCATTGGTCTTCGAAGGAACATGAGGTCACGAGAACGCGGTGTATTGCATGTTCGAAGCGATAGCAAGCGATGGAACCTTCGAAGACACGCGACACGCGTTATTAAAACGCCTAGCGCATCGATCAAGCGTGATATGAAATTCATATGCAGTATGCATATCCGGGCCGGTGCATAAATCAAGGAGGGATGTGCTTGGCGACGGAGAATATTATGGGCCACGGAAGTGGCTGAAGACGCCTGGCGGCCTGTTGGCAACGTCTGCGAAGTTGCGCTTGAACGTTTAGCCGAAACCTCCCAGCCCTGAACACCCTTGGAAGCTCCGGTACGGCTTCTAGCCGATGTGTATGTAGAGAAATGGTCGAGAATCATTTTTTCTCCAAGTTGAGGCAACTGTAGTTGATCGGCGAAATTATGTTATCACCAGAAGGAACCTGAAAGAACGTTCTGATCAAGTGTTCTACATCCAAAAAGCCTATATATTGCTTAGTGCATGTCTGCTCCAAACGTTTACGGAAGGACCACGGCCGGTATCTGCTGAGCAAACACCCACCGATTTGGACTTGTATATAAGCTTTAACTTTAGGGAGCCATTAATATTGGTTATGGAAGGCAGAGCCAGAGTAGGCCAGAGTAATTGTCAGAGGAGTCAGATCTTGCCCAAATGCGACTACTTAGTCTAAATCACAACGTGTTTAGCGCCTCAGTGGTAATACAAAAACCGTATGTGCATTGTGTATGTCGTAAGAAGGGTTCCTATCGCTTGTACACTGAGAGCCCTTCAGATGGGAGCAAAGCCCATGCGCTTCCCTCCCACATCCCAAGCACTATAATAGTGCTTCAGGACGCTCCCTCCAACCAGCTCAAGGCCATCAAAGGCATTGATAAGCGTCTGACACAGTGACGCATTGTTGGCAAAGGGTCCGACACTAAGCTCGCTGCTGGGAATGGTCAGGTTGAAAGGGGTGCCCGATTGCGATGTGAACCCTATGTCTATAACGGCAGGCAATGTCGGTATCAGGCTGCAGGCGATTCCGTAGGTCCCAGGCTCCGCGGCATTGGCCTTGATGTTGGGAGAAATTAGGGCATAGATAGCCTGACAAGTCCGTCAAGATAGATCATAACATGGGGAGAGATAAGCTCACGTACCTCTGCTGTATTGGTGGAGAACAAGACGTTACTTGTCCCGCTGTCGAAAATGATGGTACGCTTGGTGTTTAAAAGTGACGTTGTTTTGCCATTGACTGCGATCGTTGGTGACGAGAGCTGCCAGGTGCTGCCAGAACCGGCGTTAGATGCGAATGTAAGAGGTCCTAATTAATAACCACAGTCAGCTAAGGATGCTAATTCACGGGTAAATATCAGTGCCACTACTTACCAGTAAACTTCGAGTCGTCAACTCCCCCGATCGTCAGTTCGGCGTTGCCGATAGCTTGTGGGGTGAGGTACATCCCAAATAACGCTGAAGATGTCCAATTTAGCAGAAACCCAGGGAATGACGTCTGGAATCCTAACATGGTAAGCCTTGGCTTATGAGGCCAGCAAAGAATCCTGAAGCGGTTGCTGCCATTCCTGTAGGTAGCGTCGAAATCGTAAACATGCCTGCAACTGCATTACAAGTCACCGGTGTCGTACCTTGAATACCGCTGAATGGATCAACGTTGAACGCGGGAGTTTGGTTTGTGATGAGGTTCAGAGCAACATTGGCAACTTTGAGACCACCGACGGTCACTGTGTCCCTACCACCTCGTAGATTGAGCTTGTAGTTAGATCCCACTACAGGATCAACACCGACTCCAGTGGAGAAAGTGATGCTGCTGGTAGTCCCGCTGTCCACGAAGGTGGAGCTCTTGGAAGAGTCAAATTTGACCTGGCTGCAAGCGCTGCCACATAAAGTGCCTTGAGAAGTCTAGTGAGAACGACAGTCCGGATGGCGATGATAGGGACTTACTTGCGAACTCTAACGAAGAACTCCCGGTATCGAAAACGACCTGAATTGCACGTAAGTCACAAGAGCTTGGGGCGAGAGGAAGTAATTCTGATTAACTCACGGTGAGTACCTGGGGAGGTGTTCCAACTGATCACCCAGGTCAGTTTCGAGGTCACGATAATCCAAAGGAGCAATTTACCAGAAAGATTTCCAAACCATCTGTAAGTTGATAAGTGAACGGTTGAACTTTATCCAGGTAATGACGTACTGAAGATCGGTTCCCTTGAAAAAATCGGCCAGAGGTACGTTGACAGGAGATAGAGCTCTCCCTTTCAAAGAGGATCCTTTGGGTGCGACACGGGACGTTAGGGTAATCTTCTGGGGGACAGGGCCTTCGGCATATGCGCCAGACAGAAATAGGAGCCCCAAGAGGACGAAGGGAAACATTATGCAACCTGTGAGGGAATAGCCCATTAACTCACTGGTATATAAGCAAAGTCTTTCGGATCGTGACCACACTAACACACTCTCGATCAGGATTCCTCGAAGCCTCGAGAGGCTATTTATAACACAATGCACATGGAAGAAGCAACGCCCCAGGGAGATGCAAAGGACTCTCGTGTGGTGGTCCGGGATGGGTACCACCATGATACCGGCATGCGCAGAGTTGCAGTGCATGAGCAACGAAGGATAAAAATAGAACGGAACTATCACGATCTGGGGTCGACGCCGACTCGAAGCCATTGCGAGATTATTGATATGGTGGGACGAAGCTCGCGTAGTACACATGGATAATCCTTCTTTCTTTGCGAGGTATTGATAGCGAAGCAGAATGTCAACGCGGACGTGGGCAAGCAAGCCATCGAGTCGGAGGGTTGTTCAAGTTGCAATTGGAGGTGTAGTTTGAGTTCAAGTTCGAATTCAAACTCAGGCAAACATGACGACCAGCCGACAGGGGCCAATGATTGCGCCTGTCTGATCATGACCTCCTTCCAAACGACCTCACTAATAGCAGCTACTCGCTTGCACCGTTTGCTGTGTCAATTGGTAGATCATCCATGCGTGCGAGTGCAAATCGGGATATCAGCGCGTGTATAGTCTTCACCGAGTAACCGTCGTCCAAACCGTCGTTAGGTAGGCTCAAGCTTCAGCGCTGTCGGCCCCGGGCATTGAACAGTGCACGCATTTCCCATAAGAAACCTAATTCCACATTTGTAGCCATTCAGTCCCATTAGTAATATCTTCTATGCTGTCCCCCCGCCATCATGTTCGGTAAAGCTGCAATATTGACGGCCAAGTCCGACGTTGGAAGTTTCACTGTGGATCGAGTTTAGTACCCCGCGTGTGGCCATAATATCCCGCTCTCCGACGTGCCTTCCTGTTATTGAGTTCTGCGAGATCCATCTTTCGACGAACCATCCACTCCGCCTCCGCTTCCGGACTCATGCCCAGAAATGACGTGCCAGTCACTCTCGTCATCTCCTCCAGCGGTGCGTACATGTCCACCCCAGCTTCGGCCACGAGATCCAGTATTGGAAGATGCGACCGCGTATACCGCATCCTATGCGCAAAGGAGCACGAAAACCTGCGGTCGTCAAGGAATAGCTAATCAGATTTCGTGAGGTAGAGAGAAGTATAAGGTAAGACCGACCCAGGTCCAAGGATGAACTCTCCGCCCAGTTGCGAGATCTGTCCTCCGTCTTTCCAGATAGGCATGCCGACCTTGACTGCGTTGGCAACGACCATACCAATCCCACCTAATACGCCGTGGCGGACATACGTTCCTCGGGGTCCAGCTTCCATAGTCTGTAACGTCATACCCAAGGCATTGTATACGAGGTGCTGTGGGTCTGTATACACGGCGAAAGGCGTTTGAAATATTCCTATGCATAACCATTAGGTTCTGTAATTGGAGCTGTAAGGTCAACTTACTGCGGTAGGAGGCGATCATTTCAGGAGCACCATTGCTGATGATGACAAGCTCCATGCCTGCGTCTCGAAGGACTGAAGCAGAGAGGTTGCGGGAAATGGAGAACATGTAGTCCTGACATAACGGACACCTGATTAAACGATAATGAGCAAGATACACGCATGACGAATGGCCGATACGCACATAAAATGACGAATGAACAGAACAATGGTCTTCTGCTGCTTCCATAGGGCATGGAACGGCACCCGCACACCACTTTCCGCAATGACACAAAGTGAGGCAGCCTGCTGTAATTGGGCTGGTGTTGGGAGCGCGTACTCGTCAAACTCCGATGTTTCCGAGTCGTCGGGCGGCGACATGGTGACATCCGGTGACTCTGAACATACGTGGTGTATTCCTGCTGTAGTCGAATTGGGACACAACGTCTTAGCCGAATCCTCTCTGTGGCTCGGTAACGGGCGAGATACGGCACTGGTATAGGCGTCATGTTCGCGGGAATCATGATCCCAGATGGTGTCACTCGGTGAAGAAGACATGTCAGATGCAGTCGGACTGTCCATCATGGGACCCAGTGCTTCTATTGGTGGCAGGACGAATGAGAGCGGAGCTTCGAGGGGTGGAGACGGCATAGGCGAGGATATGGATAGGCTGGAGCGCGATGAGCCGAAGAGGGAAGCTAGCTTTCCCTTGATAGATGATGTCCGTTCCTTGATTGAAGGAGGGCCTGAAGGCGGGCGGGAAGCTCCTCGAGACTCCCTGCCATATTCGCCGAGTCTCAAAGACTGGAGTGTTGTAAGGTGTGGAGTAGTATCTGCTCTTCTGTTCGGCGGCTTGAACATGAGTCTGCGCGAAGCTGTCGACATAATGCCGTTCTTCCCAGCGAGATGCAATGGTTGTAAAGTGCTGGACAAGGGAGGATCCATTGTACTAGTGGGCGACTGAAACGGCTTCCCCGGGATGGTCTGTGCCCGCGGTCGCGTCGCATGGTAGTCGGTAGACGAAGCGATGCTAGGTATAGGAGATGCCTCCTGACATGCGCCGAACGTATTGGATGTAGATGTAGGTGAAGATGACTCCCAAAAGTCACTCTCGCATGACAACTCGGCCACCGAAATACGTCGAGACAGAAGGAACGAGTGTTCGTCGAATGAGAATGCTTGACCGAAACGAGGGCGTTTCGGAGATGAATGCTCGGGAAAGTGGAGGTTTGACGGTAGAGTGAACTCAGATGGATCATAGCAAGGAGGAGGTTTTCTTTTGATTCGATTAACCTTCGCCGCCTGCTGATTGAGAGCCTGAGCTTGAGTATGTACAGAGAGAGAGGTCATTGCGAAGTTACGATGGGTGGATGGAGGTGGTGGTAGTTGGTGTGAATGTAAGAGTGGTCTCAGCTATAGGAGCCATTATCCAGGGGTCACGGAGAATAGGGTCGGGGCAATCCAGCTCCCTAGACAGCGCGCAGTGGGATCCGCACTGGAACCAGCTCGAGTCTCACCGCGGAAGTAAACCCAGTTACCTCTTTCAGAGACTCCTTACTCCTTATCCGCCGGGAACGGCGCCTGCAAGCAAAGCAAAAGCCATAGGTCGCAAAGGCAGCATCTCAACGCGCCCGACGTTGGAATAGAAACGAGAAATAAACAGAAAGAGCGATGGGGTCCGTGCGCCGAGCCGTAACACTGGCATAAGTATGATCGGTTGCAGTTTCGAGCGCTCTGGGCGACTGCAACGTCACTTCTACTCTAACCACCACTACAATGTGTAAGTAAGACTTGCCATATGTCTCTACCGGACTGAAAGCTCCATAACAGCCACCGGCGAATTGCTCAGTTTCAACGAACCCCACAAGCCCACGGAGAGAGCCCTGGAGGCTTTCGGGCAAGTGCTTCCGACTATCAAGAGTGAGATCATAAAGTCCCGACATGACTGGGACAAGCACGAGCCCAAGATGTGGTCGAGGGCCCATGGAATCTCCAATGACGACCTGACCGCCTTCACTCTTGAGGTACCGCCCCCCCTGAATGACTTGCGCCCGTGTCCCCTCACACTGGTCGTTCAAGAAGGATCTCGTATTGATTTCCAGCGCTTCGACATCCTACGGCCAGATCATCCTAGGGAAGATTAGAATCCCAGCGGTCAACGATGACCTAGGAGAGGGCTACATCCACGTCAGGTATGTCTCAGCTCCCCCGAACCGATCGTGAAACCTTCCGCTGATCCAATGACACGCAGGATCCACGATCCTCCCAACCAAGTGAGCTGGTTTCCCTAGTTCCCGATCACTACAATGACTGACTTGTATCCGTTCGGACTCTTCAGGGCACTGACGACGTCATATACCACTCGTGAGCATAGTCTCGTCTCACTCGCCCAAAAGTGTCTAATCTCTGTCTCCCAGGCTGTTCACCGACGAGGGGCATAAGACCAAGGAAGGTCACCCAACGACCTGGCGGGCCATCCAGACGAAGGACGAGCCTTTGGCTTTCTTCAACGAATAGTTGAAGATAAGCAAGTAATTACACGGACGGACGGAAGGGAATTTGTACTAATGTACCAAGTTGAATGTACTCATGATTGAATATTGAACCTCGGCCACCACATTTCTATTTCGTGGGTATATAATACAGGGAACAGGACATACATATGTAATTTCGAGTATTGGCATAGTGCATAATAGGCGACGACTACACGCCCCAAACAACCAGGAAAGACCATCGACGAAATCATCAATAAATGTGAACAGCAAGTAAGATTTGTAATTGGGTTTTCTGTTATGATAAGAAGTGACCGAGGGATCATTGAAAGGAAAGAAAGAAAGGAGGAGAGTAGAAAGCGTACGTATATACACAGAAAAGGTAGAAGCACAGAGAAAACGAGGAAACAACATATCCATGGTAGAGGTACAGAAATAAAAATTGGAGAGATTGATGACAGAGACAGAAATTGCAGCCCGAGGCAGATGTTCCCCGGAGAAAGACAGGCAAGGCCCATCGCATCCATCGCATCCATCATAGAGTCAAAGGGAAACACTCCCTTCCGACGACAACGACAAGTCACGTCCACCCCAAAATCCAATCCCAACATCATCGAGAACCTTCTGGCCTCCTCCCATCGGAATTCCATTGCGCGAGTTGTTTGCGCAGTACCCGGCACCTCCCCCGATAGAGGGATGAAATTGCAGGCCACCATCTTGCGTGTAAGAAGACGGATTGATATACTCAAATGCGCCAGTAAAATGCGGTGGTGGCAGTGCCTTGGAAAACGCGAACGGGCCCCCGACCGTAATCGCCGATGGCGAAATATTGGTCGAAGACTGAGATGTAGCCTCGAGCCATGGCCAAACATCGGTGCCCGAGGAGCCAATAGGGCCGGAGGGGACCATATTGTCGTCAGGGAACGTTGACATCTGGATGGTCCGTTCACCGGACGACGACTCCGTCGAGGAGGGAGAGTAGCTCAGCGCAGGAGTCAACGGAGTCGGACTTGTGCTGCTAAAAGAGGGGATGGTTTGATCTATCAGCTCCGTAGGAGGGCAAACTGTCGTATCGTTGATATTTCCATCGTGGTTAGGTATTTCAGGTTCAGCAGCATGCTAAGTGAGGAAGAAAGTCAGCCTGAAGAAAAGAAAAAAGACACGACAGATGGGCTCCGACCTGGGTTTGAAGACCGTACGACATGGTGACGTTGATATCCGGCGAGCGCATACGATGATCAAGCTGTTGCAGCTGATCTATCTCGTCGCTGCTCAGTAGGATATCCACATGAGTGTCGATGTGATCAATGGTAATATTTTGAGGATAGCTAGCAGCCGCCGCGCACGCAGCGACCATTTGCTTAGACTGTTGGGCCTCTTGCGATGCAAACACATCCGCCGGCAGCGTCGAGCACCGACGCAACCCAGCACCGAATTTTGCTCTAATCGGGGCAGGGGCCTGGCCTGAAGATCCCTCCGTAATGGTGTCCTCGCTGTACAAGAATTGAGCCTTCGAGGGCTTGCACAAGTTCGCCTCACTGCGGCTCCGGGCGAGGGTGCGCGCAACGGGCGCCGGAACGGGCAGCGAGGCCGATTGTGGCGGTGCAGAGCTCTTGCCCACCCAAAGGCGCCAGTCGAGCGCATCCCCAAGCGCCCGCTCACAGCGGCCGATTTCGCGTGGGGGCAAACCGGACAGCTTGGCCCATGCTCGATTGGAGTAGCACTTGTCTTGCGTGAACTTGGAGGCCAGGATGAGAGACGCCAGGAACGCCCGGCGCGGACAGAGAAGCGGTGATGGTAGCGGGGGAAGTGGCGTTAGGGGGGCGCTGGGACCCTTTGGCTTCTTGAGGAGATCTGAGCTATTCGCTGAGAACTCAGCGCTGGAGTCGGAATCTGACACCCGGACTGTGTTCATGGCGTCGTCTGCAGTTGTTGCAGAAACGTCATTGTTAGATGTGTCGGAGTAGAAGGCGATCTCGTCTTCCGTGGCTAGAGTGATGCGATCATCCGACGCCACTTCTACATGAGATGGCTGGCCAGACTTTTCCAACTCTAATAATTCTGGGACCTTGGGCCGGATGGCCTCTAAGTAGCAGAGAGCAGTCTGCAGGACGGAGCCCGACGTTCGGGAACGCCTCAGCACTTCGTGGACAAATCCTCGGATCGGAACAAGAGTGCTTCGAGCGCCGAACATGCAAGTCGGTTCGGGGTCGCATTGCTGCACAGTTGCGGCGGAGGGGAGATGAGACGCCCCTGAATGGGGCGTCGTGGGCGAAGGTTGCGTCGTCGGCGATACAGGGGAAGGAAGTTGTGTGTTTCGATTGTGGTGATGATGATGGTGTGGTTTGCCCATTTTTTGGACTGTTGGTGGCGGCGGGGGTGGTGTTGATACCAGTTCTGGTCCAGATGAAGAGGATCCCGTAGGATGCGAGTTCAAAAAGACCGAGGGGATGTCTTGGGTGTGCCATATGTCTGATAAGGATTTGACGGCTTGATCTGTACCATTTCTCAGATGGTGTGCGGTGGACTAAGTCATAGACCACTCACCGACAAGGCCTGCTGCATATTTGTTCTTGATGTCCTTCGTATTTGGAGCCACGGGAGCAGGGGTGGTCGGTTTGAGTCTGTCACTGTCAAATGCTGGAACTGGCGTAACTTGTTGTGGGGGTGATGATACAGATGATGTGGGAGTGTTTAGATAAGAATGAGGTGGAGACCGAGATGAGATGGAAGCGCTGGAAGAGCATGGGAGGGCATTGTAGGGCTGCCATCGAACCCTGGTACGAGTGGCGGGGGGCGCCCGGTGGGCGAGCGAATGGAGGGGAACGTGCATAGACCGGGAAAGGAAAACTGAGTGGTGTTTATAGCGATAGTAGTGAAACGCGAGTAGGTGGACCGATGGGATCCAGAGTAGAGTAGTCGGGAAGTGATTATAGTTTAAACGGACTTAGAGTAAGCACTACGCTGGGCATCTTTAATGTAGGAGGATTCAGAAGTGGTGGAAAGGGTCGAAACAGAAACAGAGCGCTGGGATGAGGACGGTTTGAAGTATTTCGGGCGAGGGATTTCGGGGAGCATGTAGGCAACCATTTTGCCTGGTTAAGTCAGTTCGGACGAGCTAAGTCTGACGACCTAGTTTGTCCGGGGTTTGGTCTTTTCGACGAGCGAGAAGACCAAAGATATCAGAAAAGCTAAGAACGGTTGAGCAGTGAGCAAGGAGAAGTCTGGAGGTAGCAGTGAGAGGATGAAAGATGGACAGACGCTTATAACGACACAAGGCAGTTCAGCTGGAGTCACACTCCCTCTAGAAATAACAGAGTCACACATGACTCACTGCCCGTCGGGTTTCGGATTTCCGTGTCCCCCACGAGTCCCACGTCGACCACGGACGGCGGCACCAGTCCCAACGAGTTCATTCCAGTGCATTTCTAGTCATTATAGTCCGAGTTTTGAGTATACTGGGCCATACTCTAGCACTGGAGCCATACTCTAGCACACTGGACCATACTTTGGCTTCACTTTGCATTGCTGTGTTTTGCGTGTCACCCAATCGATGGCATCCAATTGCCGATCATGACTCTGCCCAGCATGAGTCCTTCTCGTGCAGATCCTGTTCAGGATTCCGAGGGTCCTCTGCAGCATGCTACAGCATTGTCACCAAACCATCGCTTTTCATATCCGTCCGCAGGCGCAGCAGCAGGGCTCTTCCGACCGTTCGCTGCAGCTGATTTACGAAGC
>CEMG01181293.1:10271-28601 GCA_001179705.1 Baeospora myosura
GAGCGCTGCGGTCTTTTATAACCAACCCCGTGTCATAGCGGTTTGATGTCAATCTATATATCTATGTCATTAGTCATACGAAAGAGGCTTTTTGTAGAGAATTCCGTTTGCATCATGGCTCGCCTGACCCATGTACATCCGTGTATCCGAAGCAGAACGCAAAGATGCAGACAAACATCGAATTAGGCCTGCGCCGTGATCGCAGTCAGAGAACATGAGCGGAAACTTGCACCGTGAGAGATCGTAGCTAAAAAGTATGCCTTCGGCCCATACCGTAGGGCACGCCCTACTGTATCTGCAGTATCCGCTGTGGGCGAGCGTGGCTGGGTCTGAGAGGATAGCAGAAAGTCCCACGGGGCGGCCACCTTGCATTTTGATGTCACCAGTCCATTGGTAAGCACTATGATTTCTGAGTCCATTCATGACCAAGTAGGTACTCGGTCGTGCTGGAGGTGGGCCAGCCACCATATAGCTACTCCGGTGCCAGACCTGCCTCAAGCACCTGCAGATAGGCTGTTCCGCAGCCCAGTAACGTCTTGTGTTTTTCACTCAGTGGGAGTATTGGTGTTGATTCTGTGATTCGTGGTTTCATGGTGGAATCAACAAAGGGATCTGACGAATGAAAGGTAGTCCATACCTAATACCAACAGGATCTTAATCAACATCCGAAGCATAATCGGAGTCCAAACCCGACTCCGAACTCGAATCTTCAGCGTCCTGTAAAACAGGTATGAGGTCCACTTGTATGATACCACGGACAGCGAAGCTGGGAAATTGCTGCTCAAGAAACGAGCGGACGGCGAGGTCATCGGCGATATTTGGGCTAGAGATCCAACCGCTGAATATGAGCCGGTGCAGTCCGAAGAATTTGGGACCATTCAAAAGAGCGCTGAGCTCAGGCCATTGCCCTTGAATTTCACTACAACCTGCGATCGATAACTCTTCCAAAGATTGCGAAGTAACGGTTCGCAGAACTTCGTAGGCAGCCGGGACTGCGTCAAGATGTCTCGCCTCGGTGAGGGTGAGGCTACGTAGCTCGGGAAGACAAGCCAGAGTCAAACCTGACAAGGTCCGTGAGCATCAGCAAGGTATTACCATTGAAAAACTGATGTACATACCCCTTGCATTGCCTATCAGAGAGAGATGGCGCAAAGTCCGGTGATTGGCCTGCAGAAACGCGTCGATGTGTTCGGAACTGCAAACGTCGCGCGTAAATTCATCGATGTAGAGCTTAAAGGAAGCGAGCCTGGGGTTTGACGGAGGATGTCGCATCAAGTTCAACGACCAATCGAAGCCGACTGAGGTAAAGGAAAGCGAGCGTAGGGAGTCTGGCATATGCCGCCCTGGTATGTCTACAACCTCGAGGGGTATCTGAGGGTTACTGCCGTCGATAGCGAGGACCTGAAGCCTGGGTAAGGCACAGATGAGGTGGAGTATATCCCCAAAATTCTGCCAGACGACTCTACGCAAGAAGAGGATGCTGATATTCTTGAAGTGCTGGGGGAAGAAAGTCAAAGAGTTGGGATGCCAATAATCGTAGTTGAAATCGAGTCTGAGCTGTTTCAAGGCCGTGACATCCGTCCTGCGGGAGGTAATGATAGCCTCGACTACAGGAAGAATCCCGTCTTTGGTCTCTGTGCCGATCGAAAGATCCTGAAGACACATCGTTATGGTAGAATGCTTTGATTTTGTGAGATAGATAAAACGAGGCCCACGTCGATGGATTTCAATTGAGATGCTGCTGAAGAGGTGGAATCTGGTGGAGGGTAGCCAGTCTCTACAGGTAAGACTGCATGCGAATAAAGTTGGCTGATCTGAGTGGTTATAATCTATAATGTTGTCGATGAGCTCCAGCGGTAGCACCGACTTGGACATGCTCGCAAGGAGCAGAGGAAGAGAGAAATCGCCTGGCAAGAATTCTATGTCAAATGTACATGTAGAGTTGACGTCGAGGTTGGAGGGACTTCGACTCCGAGTCTCAGTCCGAGCGGAGTCACGGGAGCTCTAAGTCTGGAGCCAAACAAACGCAAAGTTGCTCGGTGCCAACGCTGCTTACCTAACCTTTCGTTCCGTTTGCCATTCCTGCTCATTATCACCATCTGGCAGGATGAGTTTCCCGCCCCCACCTCCAGGCTTCGTGCCATATGCACCTCCGGGTGTCAACCAGGCATCCAGCAATGCCTCTGGGTCCAAAATACCCCCTGAAGGTACGACAATCTCGCCTCGTTTGGTTACCTCTTTTACTTATAAATTTTCGTCAGTTGTCGCCCAGAAGTCGTTGAAATGGGTTCAGATGCAAAGGAAGCGCTACGGCGAGAAGAGAAAGGGAGGATATGTTGATATGGGCAAGCAGGTATGCTGTCGCGCGCTAGTTCACTCATTTTTCGCTCATGTTGCGTGCAGGATTTACCGCCAGAGCATGTTCGTAAAATCATCAAGGACCACGGTGATATGAGCAACAGGAAGTTCAGAAACGACAAGCGGGTTCATCTCGGCGCCCTCAAGTACGTGCCTCATGCAGTGATGAAGCTGCTCGAGAACATTCCTTTTCCATGGGAGCAAGTCCGCGAAGTACCAGTCCTGTACCACATCACTGGCGCTATCACCTTCGTCAACGACATTCCTCGAATCATCGAACCTGTCTATCACGCGCAGTGGAGCTCCATGTGGCTCGCGATGCGCAGGGAGAAGCGCGACCGTAGGCACTTCAAGCGCATGCGTTTCCCGCCGTTCGATGACGAGGAGCCTCCTCTGGACTACGGAGACAACGTCCTAGACGTCGACCCCCTCGAGGCCATCCAGCTCGAGTTCGACACCGACGAGGATGCCGCTATCATCGACTGGTTTTATGACGCCAGACCCCTCGTCGACACCCCTTCCGTGAACGGGTCTTCCTACAGGTACTGGTCGTTGTCCCTACCCGTCATGGCCAACTTGTACCGCCTCGGAAGGACCCTCCTGTCCGACCAGCCTGACCGCAATGCCAGTTATCTCTTCGACAAAAACGCCTTCTTCACAGCCAAGGCGCTCAACATGGCCATCCCAGGGGGGCCCAAGTTCGAGCCTCTCTACCGTGACATGGATACCTTTGACGAAGATTGGAATGAGTTCAACGACATCAACAAAGTCATCATCCGTCAGCCAATCCGCACAGAGTACAAAGTCGGCTTCCCCCATCTCTATAATTCCCTTCCTCGCTCCGTCCGTATCTCTCCTTATCATTCTCCTAAAAATGTCTACATCCGGACAGACGACCCCGACCTCCCCGCTTTCTACTTCGACCCCCTCATCAACCCTATCTCCCTCCGCGGCCACACCGCGAAGAACGCTCCACTCGTCCCACACGAGGACACGATCTTCGGCGCTAATGGTGCCGACGAAGATACCTTCACGCTGCCCGAGACCGTGTCGCCGTTCCTTGAGAGCAAGGATCTGGAGAACGATTTGACAGCGGACGGTATCGCTCTCTGGTGGGCACCCGAGCCATACAATAGGCGCTCAGGTGCCATGCGCAGGGCTCAGGACATTCCTTTGGTCAAGAACTGGTATCTCGAGCATTGTCCGCCGAACCAGGCCGTGAAGGTCCGAGTGTCGTACCAGAAACTGCTGAAGTGTTACGTGCTAAACGAGCTGCGTACACGGCCGGAGAAGGCGATGACGAAGAAGAATTTGTTTAGGCAGTTGAAGGCCACCAAATTCTTCCAGACGACGAAGCTCGATTGGGTGGAGGCGGGGTTGCAGGTTTGCAGGCAGGGGTACAACATGTTGAACCTGTTGATCCACCGCAAGGTTCGTTCTTTTCAAGCGTTCGGCGGCCGTGAGGCTGATTTGTTTTGTTCCACAGAATCTTAATTACCTGCATTTGGATTACAACATGAACTTGAAGCCCGTCAAGTAAGTTCCTTACAGTTGTCTTCACAAACCAGCCCGGCTGACAGCACACGACAGGACACTGACCACGAAGGAGCGCAAAAAGTCCCGTTTCGGAAACGCCTTCCATCTGTGCCGTGAAATTCTCCGCCTGACCAAACTAGTCGTCGACGCGCACGTTCAGTTCCGTCTCGGCAACGTCGACGCCTTCCAGCTCGCCGATGCCCTTCAATACATTTTCGCTCATATCGGAGCGCTCACCGGAATGTACCGCTACAAGTACAAGCTGATGAGGCAGGTCCGAATGACGAAGGATCTCAAGCATCTCATCTACTACCGATTCAACACGGGTCCCGTCGGAAAGGGCCCTGGATGTGGGTTCTGGGCACCAGGGTGGCGCGTTTGGCTGTTCTTCATGCGAGGAATTGTTCCTCTGCTTGAGCGATGGCTCGGCAATCTTCTCGCCCGTCAGTTCGAGGGGAGAAACAGCAAGGGTATCGCGAAGACGGTGACGAAGCAGCGTGTGGAGTCTCACTATGATCTGGAGCTGAGAGCGGCTGTCATGCACGACATTTTGGATATGATGCCAGAGTCTATCAAGCAGAATAAGTCGAAGACGATTTTGCAGCACTTGTCTGAGGCGTGGCGGTGCTGGAAGGCAAACAGTAAGTCTGACATATGACTTTGGGGACCATTGTGGACTAATGGGCCCGTTCATAGTTCCTTGGAAGGTTCCTGGTATGCCAACGGCCATTGAGAACATCATCCTGCGATACATCAAGAGCAAAGCCGATTGGTGGTGCTCGTAAGTCCATGCTAGTTTGTCGTCAGTATATCTGCGTCTGACTGACTTGCGTTGTTAGTGTCGCCCATTATAACCGAGAGCGTATCAGACGTGGAGCTACCGTCGACAAGGCCGTCGTGAAGAAGAACCTGGGTCGTCTTACTCGTCTATACCTCAAGGCTGAGCAAGAACGCCAGCACGGTTATCTCAAGGATGGTCCCTACATCAGTGCGGAGGAGGCCGTCGCCATCTATACGGCTACCGTACATTGGCTCGAAAGTCGCAAGTTTGCCCCCATTCCTTTCCCGTAAGATATACTCCCGTGCTGTAGTGGATCTCAGCTAACACCAGTAAATCTCACCAGGCCTTTGTCCTATAAGCACGACACCAAACTACTCGTGTTGGCCCTCGAAAAGCTGAAGGAGGCATACTCTGTCAAGGGGCGTCTGAATCAGTCTCAAAGGGAGGAACTTGCTTTGATCGAACAGGCATACGACAACCCCCACGAATGTACGTCCTTTTCCTTCATCGTTAGGCTCTCATCTGACCGTCTAAAAAGGTCTCTCCCGGATCAAGCGTCTCCTGTTGACTCAGCGAGCGTTCAAAGAATCGGGTATCGAGTTCTTCGACACATACGACAAGCTGATTCCTTGTTATGATATCGAGCCTGTGGAGAAGATCACCGATGCTGTAGGTTTCTCAAAGCTGCTCCAAAGAATTGTACTAATTTTAATCTTTTCCAGTATCTCGACCAATTCTTGTTCTTCGAGTAACTATTCACCACATGTTGTAACTTGGAACGTCAAGCTGACCTTCATTTTAGGGCGGACAAACGCGGCTTGTTCCCGGCTTGGATCAAACCTGCAGTAAGTCTCTGTGCTGCCTGCCGTGGTATATTACTCATCATTTTCTTCTAGGATACCGAACCTCCCCCTCTACTTGTTTACAAGGTTCGTGTTTCTCAGGGCATCCATGTGATATTTTACTAATTAGGGTCTGGCGCAGTGGTGTCAAGGAATCAACAACTTAACGGACGTCTGGGAAACCAGCGAGGGCGAGTGCAACGTTCTGATGGAAACGGTGCTCTCCAAAGTCTACGAGAAGATCGATCTGACCTTATTGAATCGTCTACTTCGTCTAATTTTGGACCACAATCTTGCTGACTATATCACTGCGAAGAACAATACTGGTACGTTAAAACTCTACCCTTATATCTGGGCTCGGAACTCATCGTCTCTTTTTCTTCTCCTAGTTTTGACTTACAAAGGTGCGCATGAATCGTCGCGTTGTGATGCCTGAGTCCTGACGAGGGTTTCTAGATATGGCGCATACAAATGCGTTTGGTCTCATCCGTGGTCTCCAATTCTCTGCCTTCGTCTTCCAGTACTACGGCCTGGTCCTTGACCTGCTAATCCTTGGCCTCCAACGTGCGAGCGAGATGGCTGGACCTCCTCAGATGCCTAACAATTTCTTGCAATACCGTGACTCGTCCACTGAAACGCGCCATCCCATTCGTCTCTACTCCCGCTATGTTGATCGACTGCATATTCTCTTCCGATTCTCGGCAGACGAATCGAGAGACCTCATTCAACGGTACTTATCGGCCAATCCTGATCCCACCAACAACAATGTCATCGGATACAATAACAAGCGGTGCTGGCCGCGGGATTGCCGGATGCGACTCATCAAGCACGATGTCAATTTGGGCCGCGCTGTCTTTTGGAATGTCAAGCAAAGTCTGCCCAGGTCGCTCACGACTATCGAGTGGGAAGACACTTTCGTTAGTGTATACTCGCAGAACAACCCACAGTTGCTCTTTTCCATGTGCGGCTTCGAAATTCGTATCCTGCCGAAGATCAGGACGATGAGCGGAGAGCAATTCTCGCTGAAGGACGCAGTCTGGAATTTGACCAACGAACAGTCGAAGGAACGCACAGCTCAAGCGTTTTTGCGTGTTTCCGATGACGGTAAATTATGGTGCTCTTCGTCGTTTATGATTTGACTCATGTATCGGTTTCAGGTGTCCAGCAGTTTAACAACAGGATCCGTCAAGTACTGATGAGCTCGGGCTCCACGACATTCTCCAAGATCGTCAACAAGTGGAACACTGCGCTCATTGGACTGATGACATACTACCGTGAAGCTGTCATCCACACCAACGAACTCCTTGACTCGCTCGTCAAAGCGGAGAATAAGATCCAAACTCGTGTCAAGATTGGCTTGAACAGTAAGATGCCGTCGCGTTTCCCTCCTGTGGTGTTCTATACTCCCAAGGTAAGCATTTTCTCCAAATATAAGAACATCTAGCTCATTCCCTTGCTCGACAGGAACTGGGCGGGCTCGGTATGTTGTCGATGGGGCACGTGCTCATTCCCCAGAGCGATCTTCGATGGTCCAAACAAACCGACGTTGCAGGTACGTTCCTAGTTGTACTGCGTTATATGATTCATTCTTATATTTCTTCAGTCACACATTTCCGTGCTGGAATGAGCCACGAAGAGGATCAGCTCATTCCCAATTTGTACCGTTATCTTCAGCCATGGGAAGCTGAATTCCTTGACTCTGCGCGTGTCTGGTCGGAATATTCTATGAAGCGCAAAGAAGCCAATGCTCAGAATCGCCGTTTGACTCTCGAGGATCTAGAGGACAGTTGGGACCGTGGTATCCCTCGCATCAACACATTGTTCCAGAAGGATCGACACACGTAAGTTGTTTTCTATTATACAAGGTACTTCAACTAAATAAAATACCAGACTCGCATATGATCGTGGTTGGCGTGTCCGCACGGACTGGAAACAATACCAGCTCTTGAAACAGTAAGTCCCAGACGCCTTCCTTGTATCCACTCTCATCTGACGACCGAAACAGCAATCCATTCTGGTGGACTTCGCAGCGTCACGACGGCAAGTTGTGGCAGCTGAACAACTACCGTGTAGATGTGATCGCAGCTCTTGGAGGTGTCGAAGGCATCCTGGAACACACACTGTTCAAGGGAACATACTTCCCCACCTGGGAAGGTAAGTAGATCACAGAAAACATCTCAGTCTCGTTACTGAATGCCTGCTACTCAGGTCTTTTCTGGGAGAAGGCTTCTGGTTTCGAAGAATCCATGAGGTACAAGAAGTTGACCAATGCCCAGCGGTCCGGTCTTAATCAGATTCCTAATCGTCGGTTCACACTCTGGTGGAGTCCAACAATCAATCGCGCCAATGTCTACGTCGGTTTCCAAGTCCAGCTGGATCTTACCGGCATCTTCATGTACGTTGTTGTCTTCATTTATGTAGTTACCCCACTAACCCACTGTTGTAGGCACGGTAAAATCCCAACACTGAAGATCAGTTTGATTCAGATCTTCCGAGCTCATTTGTGGCAAAAGAGTCAGTCCAATATGCTGCTCCCCGGTTTAAGTGCCTAACGATTTCCTTCTAGTTCACGAGAGTGTGGTCATGGATCTGGTTAGTGTCCACCACTATCAATTGCGTTATAATCCCATACTCAATAAAATACCTACAGTGTCAAGTGTTTGATCAAGAGCTCGAGCCATTGCAAATCGAGACCGTTCAAAAGGAGACTATTCATCCTCGAAAGAGTTACAAGATGAATTCGTCCTGCGCGGACATCCTTCTGTTTTCGGCTTACAAGGTATTTCCGATCTTCGTTCGTATATGAACGCACACTCACGATTGACTTTTCAGTGGAACATATCTCGCCCTTCGCTTGTCACGGATGTACGTTATACAGCTATTTCTTCCACTCACCAGCTCCTTACTCCCACTCACAGGTCAAGGACGTATTGGACGGTACGACCAGCAACAAATTCTGGATTGATGTGCAGCTACGTTGGGGCGACTTCGATACGCATGACATTGAACGTTACACCCGTGCGAAGTTCTTAGATTATGTATGTCCTTCCCCTTTCTGTATCTAGACTATACTAATCTTTTGGCAGGTCTCTGACTCTATGAGTATCTACCCTTCGCCCACTGGTGTCATGATCGGCATGGATCTTGCCTATAACTTGTGGTCGGCGTATGGGAATTGGTTCCCCGGGATGAAACCACTCATTCAACAAGCAATGGCTAAAATCATGAAGGCGAACCCCGCAGCTCATGTTCTCCGAGAGCGTATCCGTAAAGGTCTCCAGCTGTACTCTTCTGAGCCGACAGAACCCTACTTGAACAGTCAGAACTATTCGGAGCTCTTCTCAAATCAGATCATCTGTATGTGTCTCGCATCCTCTCCACTCACCTTTTTCTAATGATGTTTGCGCGACAGGGTTCGTGGATGACACAAACGTGTACCGTGTTACCATGTGCGCCCGCCCCATAAAACTCACAAATCGAAGCAGTCCTGACCTTTCCTTTTCTCCAGCCACAAAACGTTCGAAGGAAATTTGACAACGAAACCCATCAGTAAGTTGCTGAGCGGCCTGTTGTACGTGCGTGACACTGACCGCTACTCCCCATCTAGACGGTGCTATCTTCATTTTCAATCCTCGGTCAGGACAGCTCTTCTTGAAGATTATTCACACCAGTGTTTGGGCTGGGCAAAAGCGTCTTGGTCAGCTCGCCAAATGGAAGACTGCCGAAGAAGTAGCTGCCTTGGTCCGATCCCTGCCTGTTGAGGAGCAACCGAAACAAGTTATCGTCACCCGAAAGGGTATGCTGGATCCTTTGGAGGTCCATCTTCTCGATTTCCCGAACATCGTCATCAAGGGAAGCGAGCTTCAATTGCCCTTCCAGGCCTGTATGAAAATGGAGAAATTCGGAGACCTTATCCTTGTATGTCTCCGCGAATCTTATTTGATTTTCGTGATGCTAATAAATTTACAGCGGGCTACTCAACCTCAAATGGTGCTGTTCAGTTTGTACGGTGTGTATTCAATTTGTATATCTGCTTGTGCCGATTTACTCATGCACGGGCGCTACAGACGATTGGTTGAAGTCAATTTCCAGCTACACAGCGTTTTCGCGACTGATCCTCTTGTTGCGCGGCCTCCACGTCAACAACGAAAAGGCCAAGATCATATTGCACCCGGATAAGTCGACAATCACCGAGCCGCACTTCGTCTGGCCATCTCTCAGTGACGAAGAGTGGATCAAGGTCGAGGTTGCAATGAAGGATCTGATTCTCGCTGTGAGTACACTTGGCCTGCCACGGAAATGTGATTATCTGACACCCAAGCTCTAGGACTTCGGCAAACGCAACAGCGTCAACATCGCCTCCCTCACCGTCAGTGAGGTCCGAGATATCATACTGGGTCAAGAGATCGCCGCTCCTTCGGTGCAGCGACAGCAGATGGCTGAGCTGGAGAAGAGTTCTGAAGCCCAGAGTCAGGTCACAGCGCTACAGACGTAAGTTGAACGTTGCCATACTCCACCAAGTTCAGCGCTAACCTTTGATATCTAGCCAAACCACGAACGTTCACGGTGACGCGATTCAGACAGTCACGAGTAAGTTGTTGGCCATCGTGTATTACCGGTCATCCTCTGACCTACATTTCTCCTTCTAGCGACAAACTATGAGCAGCAAGTTTTCAGCAGCAAATCCGACTGGCGTGTTCGGGCCATCTCAGCGACGCACCTTCCTCTTCGGCTTCAGCACATCTACGTGTCGAACGACGATGTCAAAGATGACGCTGCCTCCTTCACATACGTTCTACCGAAGAACATCCTGCGCGCCTTCATCACCGCATCAGACCTGCGGACACAAGTGGCTGCATATCTGTATGGTGCCTCGCCGGCGGATAACAAGCAAGTCAAGGAGATCAAGGCTGTTGTCTGGGTTCCTCAACGAGGCAGTAACAACAGCGTTGAGCTTCCGAATCAGCTACCCAAGGACGACTTTTTGTTGAAAGATCTCGAGCCGCTCGGTTGGATCAAGACACAGGCTTTGGAGATCCCTCATCTGTCACCTACCGATGTTACGACGCAGGCGAAACTCATGGGCGATCATCCAGAATGGGGGTCTTCGTCCATATGTATGACGGCTTCGTTTACCCCGGGCTCTGTGTCCTTGTCTGCTCACTCCCTGACGGTTGCTGGCTTTGAGTGGGGGAGGAAAAACCCTGACAATTCTCCTAACCCTCCCGTATGTATCATTATCATCGCTATCACTTCGTGCTCTGACACCACTTCACAGGGCTTCAATCCCAACATGTCGGAACGAGTGCAATTGCTCCTATCAGATCGTATTCTTGGCATGACGCTTGTTCCAGAAGGAAGGGTGTGGAATTATGGGATAGGGTTAACGCAGCTCTGGTCGCCCAATCTCAGCTACGCCATGACTCTCGATACCCCGCTCCTCTTCTGGGCTGAGGAACATCGGCCCGCTGCTTTCTTGACAGTACGTTTCCTTCGCATCTTTCAAAAGGTCTGCCGCTGACATCCTTTCTTTCTCGACAGTTCGCTAGCTTGGAGTTGGGTGACGACAGCGCCGACGTGGAGAATAGTTTCGCATAATTTTGCTTTCGCTCGTCTTATGTTTATGTATTTCCAAAATGTAATTGCTAGTGCTTCACTTGTGTGGTCTATAATAATGAGTTTGAAGGGAGAAGATGGATATTACGTGCAGTAAGATGGTATACATGAGCATAGCGAAGCAGATCCTCCAAAATAAAAAACAAGTTTAAATAATATCTACATGCTGACAATCCCAAGAGAAATGGCAGAACCGTGATGTGAAAGCGAAAAGGGCCTCGATGGTGGCTCCTGAAGTGATTTGGCCTCCTTTGACTCGCTGGTGGAAGGCCTCGAAGCCCGGTCATCCTGAGCTGCGGAAGAGTCTGACGATAGGGTCTCCTTTTCAACGAAGGATATTTGCTTCGAGGATCGTCGAGGAGGTGGTGATAGAGACGTCAGCTCCGGGTATGTCTCGGGCGAGGGTGGGGGAAGAGCGTCAACAGTAATTTTCGGGGTATGAAACGGCGTAAGTGGGGAATACAGCTGTAAAAAGCTTGGCTCGTTGGGGAAATATGTTAATTTCTCGCCTACAGGGGTGGTCGCAGGCGAAGATGAGAAGAACGTCGAGGGAGTGTAGGGAGATGTCGTGGATGCTGCGGTGGTAGGACGTGAAGTACTACTGGTGCTGCTCTCTACAAACGACGGAGAAGAAGGCGAAGGTGCACTGAGAATACGCAGACGCTGTTTCAATGAAGTATGTCTTGACGGAGTTGGTGATGGAGCTGCGCCATGTGGTGTGGGAGGGAGAGGCCTGAGAGGTGGAGGAAAAGGCGATTCAGCCAGATCTGCAAGAGGCTTCGAGAGATCTGGTGATGCGGGTATAGATGGCAGATCACCGTTATTGCGACTACTGGAAGTAGATCTACGGTGCGTTCGAAACTGTACTTCATCGGGTCGGGGAGGCAGCACGGTGGACGGTGGTGGCTTAGGTGCCATCAATGATAATCTGAACCCACGGTGAGTCATCGAGTCACGGAATGAAGTTTTCGTGGCGGGAGGAGTGGTTGCTTTCGGAGTAGCATCATTAGGAGCGGGAGGAAGTGCGGAAGTTGGGGCAGGTCGAGGTGGTGGTGGCATAGACGCTCTATGCACCGCGGAGGGTCGAGGTGGTGTGCCACCGTTGGCTGCATGGGAGTGTGAGGTACCAGCTGTGTTGACGCTGAGAGCTGAAGAGGCAGACGCTCGGTTGGAGAACGATGGCAAGCTGGAAACGACACTCTTCCCACTAGCCATAGATCGGGTGGACGAAGCGCGACTCTGGGGTCGTTCTCGTTCCCCGGAGTACGGATGAGGCATATGACGTATCGAGCCTTGACTGGACGGAACAGCAGGCGGAGGTCCACTGGGTGGCGTCAACCTCTGTGGCAACTGCCGTGACCACCGCTTCGAGCTCCTCTTCGTACTACTGCTCGACCGCTCTACACTCAGCCGTTCTGGCCCTGTAGCGTATTCTCCAGACGCCAATGTCGAGACCGATGTCAGTGAGGGCGCTCTGGGCTTCTGCTCAGGAGTCCCAAAAGTGAAGCCGCGGAACATCGCACTTGGACTCGGAGGGGACTCTGAGTCTGTCCGCCCATAAGATGACACCCTGGATTCACTGCGATTGCCAATGGACTGGCTGTAAACATGAGAGTCCTCGGAAGTAACGGATGCAATGGACGGTGATGGGCCAGTGGATGTCCAACGCTTACGCGGTGCTGGCTGGAGTGCAAACGTGTCTGACATCGACTTGACTCTCGTCGCTTTATCGGCTATGATCTGTGTCCCATTTCGTTCGGTATGGATCGGCTGTCGGTCGACGACGATCTTACGATCAAGGCGCTGTGCAACTGAGACAGCAGAGGCACCGAATGGAAGGTTATGGGAAGGAGCAGTCGAGGGTCGAGGTAGTGCAGGCTGGGATATATGCCCGTCCGACACATTAGTGTTTGATCTGAGCAACCCAAGGAGATTATTGCCCATTGTAGTAAACGACGATTCCTCCGGTGCTTCGCGGTGACTACGACCAGAATCAATGGTGCTTGACTGAGATGCAGAACGAGGACGCATAGAGGCGTTGAACAAACCCTTTAACGCGGACACAGCGCCTGAGGAGGATGTTTTGGGAAGTGTCTTTTGTGAGCGGACTGAGTGGGAAGATGCTGATGAGGGTTTCGTGGTAAATCCCGCCTGGGAGGCCGTAGGTGAGCGTGGGGTAGTGTTGCTAGCAAATTCTTGCAAATTGAATTTATCACGAATGGGAGAGCTGATGATCCCCTGCGCACGCATGGATAACATAACGTCCATGTCGCCGCGGGGTTCGACAGCTCCCAAAGAGCTTGCGGGGAGGCCCAGGCCTGCACGCATCGATCTAGAGAGGCCTCCATGAGTCGTCGTTTCCTGGGAAATGAACTACGCGCTACTCACCTCTGGCCGAGGATCGCATTCTTGATGGCTGAAATCCACTTTTGCGCCTCCCCTTGGTCGGTGATCTGCAGGAACCACATTGTTCTGCCTCCTTCTTCTTGATTAAGCTCTTTCTTCAAAGCGCCGACATCGACGCCTCCGACCTTGATGACGTGCCGCCGGCCCGCAACCTCCTCCTCTGCAACAAACACAACGCTTTCCTCATTGATCTCCAGCCGCTCAAGTTCCTTGTCCTCCGAACCGGTTGTCTTGAAAAGGTGCAGGTACGACAAGGCTGGTCCGGAGTTACGAGTAACTATGGTCGTAGGCGTGGACAGGACCATACACCGTGTCTTCCATTGCTTGGATAATGCAAATATGCGGAGCGACTGCGGAGGGTGGTATTTCAATAGACTTGATGAAGCCTGTGTGTACGGCAGGAGAGCCGAGGGCGTCGATGGAAAGGTAGGCATGGGAACCGCAACCGTAGAATTGCTTCTGTTGTGGTGGTGCCCGGCTACGGAGCCCGAGCGGTGACGACCCAGAAAAGGTGAAGGGGGTGGATTCTGATTGGAAACCTGACTTGAGGCTTGGAGGGACTTGGTAGTGACATTATAAGCGGGCTCCGGATACCGCATTTCAGCTGCTTCCTGAGTATCTCCGGCAAGGCCGTCCTCCTCCTCCTCGTCTTCCTCCTCCAAAGTCTCCTGCACGGACATGGCTTCGGATTGCAACAGGGCCGGTCCAAGCCCGAGTGCCTGAGCAGCCTCGTTCCTGAAGCGCTCCCGCTCCTCTGCTTCTTCATCTCGCCGTGGCGCGGATATCTCTATAACGTCTGGGAGTATGATAGGCATGGGAGGCGGCTGGCGGACAACCGAGTTTCTCCTACGGCCAAACTTGAAGCCTAAGGCGTCCGAAGCGACTACAAGTAAGCTCCCACGTTGGCGCCGGGAGGATGTACTGGGTCCCGCGGTGAAGCTGGACACAGAGGCGTGGCTGGCGTGCAATGAGGGAGACGCAGAAGCATCGTAACGAGAGGGCGCAAAAGAGTCCGCGTCTTTAGCTACTTTGAGCGAAGCGACTTGATTAGTACAGCAGCATAGAAGAGAAAACATAGAATTATGAATGTTACTCACCATGACCAGATGAGCTAGACGGACCAGAGAAGGCATTTTCAAGCAAATCCTTGCCAGTCGCCCGCTCTTTTCCTTTGGACTCTTTTCCTCTCGAGGCAGCAGAGACCCTGCGAGAGCGCGCCTCCGGGATACCGGCCAAGTCTCTGCTCTCTCCTGACGACCACGCAGAGGCGATATTACCGCCAGTATATCGGAAAGGCAGTAGCGATGGTGAAGTAGGGCGTGAAGAGTGACTAGGAAACGACATGGACGTTGGGGACGACGAGTTCGAGGTGTACGGATTCGACACCTGCGAAAGCGCGAGAAAAGTAAGCACCATCAATGGATCAAAGCAAGTCTATAGAGATGAAAGTGTGGTGGTAAACGACATTACTGACCTTTGCATCGTCGACCCATGAGAGGTCCATGACCGCAAGGTCGAAATAAGGAACAAGGAACAACTTGTTGTTAGCCGACCTCTGAAAATTAATTATCGCTAAATGCCCCCGTTAGTACCCAAAATGGAAATGTTCCTGGCTACGGCCTTCCCAGGAGTTAGGTTCCGACGTCAGAGGCGGATTTGACACACCAAGCACACGATTCACAGGAGAAACTTGGAGGAACATACATCTAACAGCCTTGGTACATATATACATTTTCTTCTAAACATCATGATCGGTGCAAGGCAGGCTTGATGACACCTGGGATTGAGCTCTAAAATATAGTCTAACCATAATTTGGATCCTCCTGGTCAGCAGGAACGTTGTAGGCTCATGCATAGTGATTCGAGAAGTCTGGAATGCGACTGTGCGGCAGACTCTGTGGTTACCATGTCTTTCGGCGAGCAGAATTCGACGTATCCATGCCTGCCAACATATCACCCCATTCAAGAAGCACCATCACCTTCCACGAAAACCCCAAAAACAGCACAACAGAACTCAATCAGACACTGATAGATATTCACTGCCCAGAAAGAGGTATGTGGGCGGTCCCGGTCAAGGATCAAATCAAAAACAGGCAAGGCAACATACAAGTCGTTACCACTTAGCTAGGTGCTCGCAGTCTCTTGAATGTACCTGATGGTCCTGTCCCCGCAACTCCACCTCCCCCGAGCCTGCCCTGCCCGCTCATAGTCCGCTGCACCTGCGGCCGCGGAGGCTCAAACGCATGTCTCTGCTCGGAGTGATGCATCTCCCGTCTCTGATGTGGCGGTAGCAGCCCAATCATCCGTCGCAGCTCCTCGTTCTCCTTCTCCAGACGCGCTAGCTCGATCTCCCGCTCCATAGAGTAGTCGGATGGGTCTATCGTCGCCCACGGTTCGCGGTCTTCTTCGTCGTCATCGAGATTTCGGGGCTCGGTGGGTGGCTCGACGTCTTCGCCGGCTTGCGAGCGGAGGATTAGGCGCAGGAGATGTGAAAGACGGGCAAAGGATTCGGAGAGGGTTGTGCTGGTCGAGAGTTCTTGTGTGGCGTTCTCTTCCTCTCGCGCCAGAAGTTTGGTTTCGTATTCCCGAATGAGCGAGAGTTCACGCTCCTGCACATCTTGCTACAGTTCGAAATACACTCAAGTCAGTCGTGGGGTCCCGTTGAGCACGAATGTTCAAACGTACTGCTCGATTTCGGAAGTTGCCTGCGAGTGACGAAGATGTAAGTTACCTGGAACCTCAAGTGAGAAGATAAGCTCAACTCATTAACGTCTCCAGTGTCTGCTCATATTCCTTGATAAGTGCATTCAGCTGCTTATTGTCGTGCTGCAGGCCCTGGTTCTCTGCCATCATAGACGCGTTCATCCGTTCCAGTTCCGCATCATACACCTCTAGATAGACAAAGATCTAACATCAGGTATATTTGGAACCACGTTGATGCTGTATACCTTTCGATAGGTGCATGTTAAACCTTGAACGAGCACCATGTCAGTTATCTCGAATGCAAAGCACAGAAATGGAACAACGCACCGACGCAACACGAACCCCGTCTGACTATGCACCGCCGAGTTCTAATTCCCCACTCAACCTCAGTAGCATTACACCCTCCAATCTTCTTTGCACACACCTTAATATTCCCCGCCTGTCCATACAACGCCACCGACAAGTTCCTATTCTGATTCAGCTGTTCGCTGAGCTCCGTTATCATAGCCCATAGCTGCATGAGATCCTGGTCGTTATTATCTAGAACCGCCATGTCGGGGCGTATCTTCCGCAGAGCTGCGACAGCGTAGGAGTAGGTCGATTCCAGAATTTCAGAAGCTTGCGCAGCACCGGGCGGCGAGCGACTTGGAATGGACTTTGATCGGTAACTTTCAAAGTGGGGAAGGCGTGACTGAGTCACCGAGCCACAGATCACGGGGTGTGACCGGGTATCGCCGGCGATATGAGTCTGGCGATTTCGGTTGCGATTCGGCCTCAGACTCAGAGTCTTTCTTTCAAGTTTCTTGCGACCATGTCCGAGTCGATTTTGCCATTGGAGCTCATTGACAACATTATAGATTATAACCACTCAGACAAACCAACTCTGCTCGCATGCAGTCTTGTTTGCAGAGACTGGCTACCCTCCACAAGGTTCCACCTCTTCAGCAGCATCTCAATTGAAGTCCATCGACATGGGCCTCGTTTCGTTGATATCACAAAATCACAGCACTCTACTATAACGATGTGTCTTCAGGATCTCTCGATCATTGCAGTGACCAAAGACGAGATCCTTCCTGTAGTCGAGGCTATCATTGACTCCCACATAACGGATGTCACGGCCTTGAAACAGCTCAAACTCGATCTCTGCTTCGAGTATTGGCAACCCAGCTGTTTGTCTCTCTTCCCCCAGCACTTCTCCAATATCAGCATTCTCTTCTTGAGTAACCTCGTCTGGGAGAATTTTGGGGAGATACTCCACTTCATCTGTGCCTTGCGTAGGCTTCAGGTCCTGGATATCCACCGCAGTGTGCACCATCGGTGTAGATCTCTCGAAATCGTAGACATGGCAGATCTGCATATGCCAGACTCTCTGCGCTCTCTTTCCTTGAACCTAATCGACCTCAACTGGTCGCTGAACCTGGCGCGACATCTTCCGTCCTCTCCCAGGCTCTCTACCTTCAACCTTCTCATCGATGACTTTTCGCGCGACGTTCTCCACACTGAACGCATCAACGCGTTTCTACAGGACAATCACCGCACGTTGCGCTATCTCTATCTAAGAGGCAATACAGAGGGTATGTACACCGGTGGTCCTTCAAGCATCTGCCTCGCTGACGCACACGGATCTGGTCAGGTTTGACATTGGCTTGTCTTTCCCAGCTACGTAGCCTCACACTCAGGATCAACTCGAGACATTCAGACGCCGTTTTGGCTGCCTACGAAATTCTGCGAACCATCACTTCGGAACGTCTGGAGGAGTTGTCGATCGCAAAATGTAGTTCAAGGCAACAGCGTTGGCCTGAGCTCGCCGCTCTTTTGAATGGTCCCAAATTCTCCGGACTGCAAAGACTCATATTCATATTCAGAGGCAGGAGTTCTAGCTCGAATATTGCAGTTGATGTTCCCGCCGTCCGGTCGTTTCTTGAGCAGCAATTTCCTAGCTTTGCTAGTCGCGGTATCATGCAAGTGAATTTCTCATCCTAATTACCATTCGAGTCCGGATTCAGGTTCGGAATTGGACTAGGGATCGGCTTCGGTCTCTAGTTCAAGTTGGCCCTGTTGGTATGGACTACTTACCTAGGACTACCT
>CEMG01181323.1:2335-16648 GCA_001179705.1 Baeospora myosura
ATTGCCGTTGTTATCTATGACAGTCTGCCTGACACATTCGCCAAAGGCGCAGCCAGTGAGGCTAAGTCCGGAAGAACCGAACAGCGACTGAAGGGTTGACTGCTTGAACGAGCAAGTCGCCACCCCAGTCGAGTTGTCGGGGGATTCACAACCTATTTGCAAATTCCCTGAGAGTTGGTTGATGACCGCTGTCAAGTTGCTGGTTGAGACAGCGCCGCAGAAGGCCGTGTTGGGGATGCAGGTGCACTGCAAGTTCTGACAGTCCCAAGTGACTGCGCTACCAGCAGTTTGCGTGCAGGACTTTGCTTGGCAGTAGAACTGCTCGACACCAGCGTAGAACAGTTGGGCAAAGACAGTCCCGTTGGAGCCAAACGATGTGGTATTGGGAAGTGGGCTTAGAGACGGGTCCAACGTTCTCATGATGTTCAGAGACGAGCTGAGAGGATAGATAGATTGCAATGTCGGATTCTGCGACTTTGTTTAGCAGGGGCTCAGTATCCCGAGATAGAAGGAAAGACGAACGATGACATTACAGCTCATTTGACTGGAGGCCCATACCTGCGGAGAGGTATTGCAGACAAGGGTGTTATTTTGACCCGTCTCAGTTCCGAGACTCGACGTCGACGCGGAATGTCCTGACGCGGTATAACCAGTTTGACAAGCACTCGCAGTCTTGCACACATTGCATCCCATTCCCGTCCAGTCTGTTTCACATGTACATCCCGCCGCCGTAACGTTGGCGAAAGAGCCTGATACAGGTGTCAGGCTCCGCTGAGCTCCCTGGAAGATAGTGCCACCGCATGCTGGCTGGGAGCAATCTGAACCACCAAAACCTGGAGGACACGCGCAACTCGAGTCATTTTGAAATCCATAGTTTTCACAAGCCTGGGATGTCGCAAGGAGAGCCTGCAGGATAAGGGTGTAGCCCACCGAAACCAACATCTTCCGAGTCAGTTGGTGCATTTTGGGGCGACTTGTGATGGTTTTTGAAGAGAATTACAACATGAAGGGGTGAGAAAGAGTCCCAGAACTCGTTGTGGGTATCAAATGAGCTGACAGCCACTCAACGCCAAAATACGCATCCGAGGAACAGAATTCACAGGAGAGTTGCACTGCCCGGCCGGCGCCGTGAGTACTACAAACAGCCCCGTTATTCTCACGCTCCAGATCGTTAGTCAGTGGCGAATTCAATTTCTTTCAATTTCTTTCTCATTCCCTTCGTTTCGCCTCTCGACAATGCTCGAAAAGGTATGTTATATGACTTGTAGAAATGGCAGCTAATTGATTATCTCGAGATAACTTCACTCTGGAAATCCACACCACCTCCGACGGAGAAATTCGACCCCACGGACCCCAAAATGAATCCTCTGAACCCAAAAGGACTGAAGCCGTCAGTATACTTGCTTCTAGGACGGCTATGCCCATCTAATGCTGCTCTATAGTTGCTGCGCATGTCCAGAGACAAAATCTGCACGGGATGATTGTTTCCTACAGAATGGGCCGGAAGCAGCCGACGACAAGTGCAAGAATCTAGTTCAAGAGCATCTGGCGTGCATGCGAGCACTGGGGTTCAAGCTATGACACTAGAGATGTACTCAAGGATAACTCTAATACTACACCACTCCGTTAATACATCAATGGTGCCTTTGCCATCACATCCAGTCTGCCCAGTCATCTTGAGGAGCCAACCACCACGGCGTCACCCGCATAGTCACCCACCACGGGCTGCCTGAACAACCCCGACCAACCACCTCAACCTCGACCTTCTCCCTTAAGACCGCAAAGTACTCCCTGCTCACCACATCCGCATCCGCCAGCCGCAGGACGCGAATCGGCCGCTTCGCATCCGCCCGCACCTTGATGGTCGACCATAACGCCTGCCCCCCATCCGTCTCCGCCTGGAACAGCTCGATGGTGTGCAACTCCGGCCACCGCTTCGCCTGGCTCAGCAACAGCTTCATATCGCTATTGACCAGCCCGTGGAAGCTCAACAGCGTCACGCACGGCATGAGCCGCGTAAACTGCGGCAGCGTACGCGATGTAAGGCGGGGCGCGTCGAGCGCCAGGACGCGGATCGACGGGAAGGGCGCGACGTGGATCCCCAGACTGACGCCGGCAGGGTCGAGGTCGCTGTCGCTTATGGATATCAGCGTCAGGGTGTGCAGCAAGGGTGCGTGGAGGAAGCGAAATAATGTGAATGCGTAGCTTGGTAGGGGGATGAATTTAATGGCGAGAGTGCGGAGATCTGGCGCGTCGATGCAAAAAGGGCCCTCGGAGGGCCATTGGTTGACGATCTCCCCGTGGAGGGAGAGGTTCTGCAGTAAGGGTGCGGCAGCGATGACTGCGCGGAAGTGGCTGTGCGTCATGGGAGAGAAACCCTCGTCGGATGCGCTTTGGTGGAGATGGAGGGTAGTGACATTACACAGCGGCGGATAGAAGCTAAGCATCGCTCTGCAGCCCGCTAGATGAAGTAGAGAGAGGACGGGGGCACCACTCGTGAATATCGAGGGCGTGAATTCATGCGTGCGTTCCAGAAGGTTGCCATCGGCGATGGAGATGGACAGGTATCGGAGGAGGGGTAGTTCTAATGAAGCCATGGCTTCAGCGGCAGCGGTGATGGCTTTCTCAGAGGTCCGTATGCACAGGCTGACACAGCGATGGAGATGCGGCAGCAATTTCGAGAGGAAGATTATTGCCTGGATGTATTCTTCCGACCCCTCCCCGGTGTGGTCAAAGTTTACATGAAGAGGGTGTAGATTAGATCGTTCCAAATATGCCTCGACCATATCCAAAGCGTTTCCCCTCGACGCGTCGACGATAGACCAAAGGCTGCTCGTCGCAAGTGCAACGCTACGCCAACGTCTGCTAACGGAGGATACTGTGATCTCTATTGGGACGCTGGCTCTGGTACCGTTTCCGTCCAATCGCTGGATTCTATTGAGCATTGAAGTATCGTCCTGCCCAGTTTCGAATATTACGGATAGTAGTTCTGGTGGAAGTAATGAGATTGGTGATATAGCATGGTCGCGGACTGCATCAGATCCTTCAAGCTCATCCATATTAGCCCAAGTTCCACGGTCAGTGTTCCTCCTAATCGCTGCTCGCAGACAACGCCTGATACTAGTTATTCCACCTATGAGCAGGCTGACGAGGAACAGCTGAAGACGGTACCAATGTGGAATGAAGTAGCCAGGCAAGGGGCAGTTTGGAGCCTGCCGCCGATCGCCGTTCACTCAGGGGCTTCGCCTAAAGTGGCCTTGTCCTCGAACTTTTACTCTTGTCACTAGCTCACTTTCCGCCCTAACAGATACTTATGGAGGCGACGACTTAAGGAGCGTTACGGGTCGCGCTTATTAGTGGCCTCATCAGTGGCCAGCATGCTTTTCATGGCAATGTGCCCGGTGCTGTCACTCGTAAGTAGTATACGCCGCACGTCTACTTGAAGTTTGTCTTTGAGTAGTACCAGGGGAATCTGCGGTGATAGAGGTCGTAAATATATTAGCTTCATGTGAGTATTATTTTGCTTCCATGACAGAGTGTCCAGGCTGAATGCACTGTCGCACAGTCTATTTTTCCTATCATGTCGGGTGGATTGTCGTCGTCATCCTCCACTCCCAGTCCAGTCCCAGTCTATCTTCACACCATCTTATTGTCTGTGAATCGAGCTGAATCAAGGAGGGCATTTCGGTCTACTTGGGAAAGCTCTGTATTAAAAAGCCATCATATTTCGCAGTTTGTGCCCATGGAACATGCACTTCCATCCCGCATGCTCCTTCAATCCGCACAGTTGGTGCCCATCACTGCCACCGTCCAGGCTCGCTGGTATCGCTGCTTTTTGCATGACGTATCCTGGGTTTCTGACTAGAAAGCCATCATTCAACCTCTAAATAACTTTCTAAGAATAGCCAACAAAGGATGCTTCGATATCGAGACGGACAGCCTAGTCTCGCAAGGTCGCCAAACTGCACAATTTCAATGACGGTGCCCATCACTGTTACCGTGCCACAGGGTGCCTCGCTGGTATGCTTGTTGCTTATATCCTGCGTTTCTCCATCATATTCTATCGTTGGGTCTAAGAATAGCCAAAAAACGATTCTTTGGTATACAGCTTTCATACACTTCTGAGCTTTTTTGGCTGTTCGCTATTCACTTTCGCCCACCCAGACCTCTCAAAACGCCATCGAGCAACATGTTCCGAGCCAATCAAATCACGCACGCCGCAGATAGGCATTTTCGCTGGCGAGCTGCTTCGAACTGGCTCCCTTGTTTAAACAAAGGGAGCGACTCGCCACCGCAGAACACTGTGTGCCCCATTTCCCTCACTTGACAAGCGACATGGACACCGAAAAAAACGACCTGGCCAAGGCGGCAACACCGCAGAATGAAGAAGAGATCGTCGCCGTGCGGGCTGTTGCCTTCCCTGGCGAAGACAACACTCACGAGGATAGGCCGCGTCCCAAAGGTGTGGAAATGAAACGATCGATGACCCAAGAAGCTCGGGAACTCGCTGCCGCGGGATATGAACACCTCGAAGAGCAGAAGGCTAAACAGAGCACTGACGCAGCGGACCTTACTCATGTCGATATCCAGGAGCATCATCTTCCCTTTGTCGCTCTTGAAGAAACGTTGCAAACATCTGTCGACACTAAAGATGCTGCAAACTCGCTTGGTCTCTCAGAGGAGGAGGCCAAAGCGCGATTGGAGCGCAATGGACGCAATGTACTCACTCCGCCCAAGAAGAAATCTGCCTTGAGAAAGGTACGCAACTGTCAATGCTATTCTTGCATACTACGCTAACCCACATGGTACTCGCAGTATATCGATAGGCTGCTGACAATGTTCAACGTCCTTCTGATCATTGCCGGTGTCCTGGAATATGTTCTTCTCGGCATCAACTTCAAGGTAATCTCTTCCTGTAAGGAAATCATCTGCCTGTCTGACATACGATACAGGCCAGCTTCCAAAACACCTATCTCGGCGGTATCCTGATCGCCGTCGCCTTCCTGAATGCTTTCATCGACTGGTATCAAGTCCAAAAGTCCGAGGCTATACTTGCCTCCTTCCTCGCCATGATCCCACCTTCGTGCCGTGTTGTAAGGGAGGGCACGATCATGGAAATTCCTGCGGCAGAACTAGTCACAGGGGATGTCGTTCTTATAGTAAGCCATTCTCAATGACCATTTACTCAGAAGACAGATGATTAACCAGAGTATAGCGTGTTGGTGACAAGACTCCGGCAGACCTTGTGATCTTTTCTGCGACCGATCTCAAAGTTGATAATAGTAGCTTGACGGGAGAATCAGAACCTCAAGAACGGAGAGCTCTCCCTGACGGCTCCGCGTCCCGCCCAGTTGAAGCTGAAAACTTGGTCAGTATCAGCCTCAGTGTGGTGCGAGCTTCTCACTGATAAACAACAGGTCTTCAATTCGACGCTCGTGGTTAATGGGGAAGGCTGGGGCAGTACGTCCGATTTTCTCTATGGCACAGGCTACCCAATAATCGACCCCTCCCAGTTGTGGTGCGCACTGGAGATCATACCTTAATTGGTACGCTAGAATATTTGTTATGCGCCCTGTCTTGTCTAATGGTCTTGAGTAGGTCAAGTCGCTAGTATGACATCCGGAGAGGACGGCAACGAGGCCCCGCTAGCTGTAGAAATGTACGTCGCTCATCCGAATCATTTCCTGAAGGAGCACTTACAGTTGAGATGAACGGCAGTGGTCGCTTTGTCGTCATGGTCTCCTGTATTGCAGTTCTCTTCGCCATTATATTTTTCGCCGTCGGAATATCTACAGTCTACAAGGGCAAGGCTGATCAGACTGTGACCTTTGCGGTCTCTATCTTAGTCGCGTTTGTTCCCGAGGGCCTCCCATCTGTCGTGACTCTCCTTCTGTCCATAGCGGCAAAGAGGATGGCAAAACAAAATGTCCTCGTAAAGGATCTGCAAAGTGTGGAAACACTAGGTATGTTATCCGAATCTTTTTTCTTCCTGCATCTCTAACGGAGACTCTGCAGGATCGGTACTTGTTGCAATTTGTGATGCGACTATTCATAGTTAACCATTTACTGACAGCTTACACTGTTGGCGACTGACAAGACGGGAACTCTCACTAGGAATCAAATGACCGTAAGTTGTCTCAGTCCAGACAAAGGCGTTCTCTAATTCCAAAACAGGTGTCGAATTTATGGAGCGGAGATCGCATGTACTCAGCGTTCCAGGTCAGATATCTTGATCACCGCAAACGTCTGCCAATTTCCTTGGACTCATAACATTGTATGCAGTCCAACAACGATGACGAAACCACAGCCAATTTTTCTATCGACGAACCCGGAATGCGCGAAATGGTAGATATCGCTGCGCTCAACTCCAGAGTCAAGTTTGACAAGACCGATATACCGTTTAATCAACGAAATATTCTTGGTGACGCTACCGAAACTGGTCTGACACGATTCGCTGGGAGATCAATGGGTACGGACTATGATGCGCACCAGAAGAGGTATCCGAAAGTCTTCGAAGGTGAGTTCAATTGTTTTTTTGTGCTGTAATACTGATTGATGATCTTGTTCAGTACCGTTCAACTCAACAAATAAATGGGCTCTGGTCATTGTCAGTCCTTCTGTTGTTCACGCTGACGTTCACTGACCTTCAGCATTAGCTCAAGAAACCTCACTCCAGTGGAACTCTCACGTCATATATCAAAGGGGCTCCTGAACGTGTCTTAGCCAAATGTTCGACTTTTTTGATGAACGGGAAAGCAGAACCCATCACGGACAAATTTCGAGAAGCCTACGAAGAAGCTTATGATGTGGGTCCTTTCACTGCAGCTTATTTTAGTGCTGCCGGCTCAATGCGCATTTCACAGTACATGGCCTCCCGAGGGCATCGTGCGATTGCTTGCGCCCAAGCTCTACTCCACGAAGATCGATACCCAGAGGAGCACACTTTCTCCAAGGACGACTATCCTGAGACCGACTACTGCTTTGTCGGACTAGTTTCACTCGAGGATCCCCCTAAACATGGAGTTCGCGAAGCGATTGGGACTCTGCGTTTGGCCGGTATCAAGGTTATGATGGTTACAGGTATCTGGGTGTCCCTTCCTCTTCTGAACTTAGTGTTCACCGCGTGTCAGGCGATCATCCCAAAACTGCCGAGGCCATTGCTCGGAAGATCAATTTAATCCTCGGTGACACAAGAGAAACACTCAGCATGAAGACCGGACGTCCTATGGAAGAGATATACGAAGACGAAGTAAATGCTGTTGTTGTGCACGGCGACGATATCGATGGACTTCAAGGTTGGCAGTGGGATCAAAGTAAACTCAGCTATCAACTCGGCTGCGTGTCTCTGCTGACCATTTCAAAGTCTTTAGCAAACCCGAAATCGTTTTTGCGAGGACGTCGCCCAAGCATAAGCTGGAGATTGGTAAGTCACTGAGCTCTTTACTCTAGTTCAATCTTGATCAATGTGAATGTCTCCGCTAGTGAAGCGCGCACAAGCTTTGGGCCATATCGTGGGGGTGTGAGTATCTCGTCATATTTATTCATTCTCAGTTGACGGCTATTCCAGAACGGGTGATGGAGTGAACGATTCCCCGGCGTTGAAAAAGGTCTGTCATACATTTGGTGCATAGTGACGCAAGCTTGACGACGCTGTCCATCTTCAAGGCTGATCTAGGGATTGCGATGAACATCTCGGGGTCGGACGTCTCAAAGGAGGCAGCCAAAATGATACTTCTTGGTAATATCTGTTCCTATCTCAAGGTCTCGCCCACTAACGACGTATATATAGATGACAATTTTGCCTCGACAGTCAGTGAGTACAAGCTGTGGATATGTATTATTGGATAACGCTGTAATACTCATCTTGTGAATAGAGGGTGTCGCCGAAGGCCGTCAAATATTCGTTAATTTGAAGCGGTCGATTCAGTACGTCCTCCTGATACGGTCCTTCAGCGGGGCTGTGTTAGCTAACACAACAATAGGTATACGATTTCACATAGTACTCCGGAAGTCATCCCGCAACTGCTATGTATGTTGTATCTTACATTGCTAGGTATTTACCACGCAACTAATAACATTGCTTGATCACTGGCAGATGTCGTTGTTCCTGTACCTCTGCCATTATCAGCGATTCTCATTCTCGTGATTGGTGTGTATCCCATTGATATCTTGTGCTCGCCGTTCTCACTCTCCTACTCAGACTTAGGCTTTGAATTGTTCGTTGCCGTACGCCGACTTCTCCCACCCTTGTAAACCTTTCAACATTCTCACCCAATCATCGCAGTTATCGTTTGCATGGGACAAACCAGAAACTGCAGACGGTCTGATGAGGATGAAGCCCCGGAAGCCTGGTGAGCCCAATGGTGTTTCTTGCGCTACATAATCTCATCTTCTTGTTCTCCAGTTAACGACCGGTCGATTCTATCTCTCAAAAAACGTGCCCTGCGCCGGACAAAAACCCTTCTGCGTGACTCTGAAACTAACGAAATTATCCCACCCAGTCGATTCTCTCAGCTCGTCTCCAAGCTCAACGCACCATTTACGCGGGCGTTCTGGGAGGACATGCTTGAAGGATCAGACCACGAGAAGCTGGTGGATTCCTCACTCCTTAGTTATGCGTACCTTGAAGCGGGGTTGCTCGAAACCCTTGGAGCGTGAGTTCCAATAGCTCTTATTGTAGCATCGGGTCTGTTGTGCTGATCGATTTCCCCCAGGCTTGTGGCATACTTCCTTGTCTTCTTCAAGAAGGGGTTCACCCCAGGTGATCTGAAAAGAGCGCAGAAAAATGGGAGTGCGTATCTGTCTTCCTCTTGAGCAGGAACCTATGGATTTATCTTCTCGCGACAGACTTTTTCGTGAAGTCAAGCCCCGACTTTGTGAACAGTCGTGGGCACTCCATCAACGCTTCTGACCAAATTGATGCCCTGGCTCAGGCTCAGTCGATCGGCGAGTCCAGTTCTTACTAGTCTTTACTATCGAGCTTATCTTGCTCTCTGACAGTATACTTGTCAATATTCATCATGCAATGCTTCAACGTACGCATTGGTATTCCCGTTGCTTTCATTCTCACTTCAGCTTCTATATAGGTCTTCGCGGTGAAAGCTCGAATCTCCTTCCCATTCGGTAGACGTGTCCTCGGCAACAAATGGAATTTCGCCGGTATTATCGGCGGAGCGTGCCTGGGTATGTTCATCATATATACGCCACCTCTGCATGTCGTTTTCGGAGGGTCTGTTCACCTATCGCCCCTATACTGGCTTGTTCCATGTGCCTTCGGAGTCCTGTTATTGGCGTGGGCTTCGTTGCGGGTTGTGTTGCTGCGCAAATCGATTGAGAGTTCGAGGGTAAAGGATATCGAAGGCTTAATGATGTGTGAGTGCCCTCCTTTCCTACTTGGCGCTTTTCAATGAATGATTCCGCTGTAGTCCCGACCATGAGGACAATGAGCATGCGTTCGCGGGTCTCGCAACCTCATAGTAAACCGTGACTCGAACGAGGATGACAAGGATATATATATTTGGACAAGGTGATGCCTCACAGGGTTGTAGTTAGATACGGTATATCCACGCTGTCGTAAATGCTGCTTCAAAGCGTCGAGTCATTGAAGCGAACGCGAAGAAAGGCTCTGATGACAGCATGTAGAGACCTGAAAGAACAGGCAACACAACTCCTCCCAGCGCTGCTGCTATACGCGTTTTCCTGCTGGATTCCTTCAACCTTCCCAGCGCACTAGAGAACCGTGTGTTCCAGATAATGCCCACGCCATCAACAGCGTGAAGTACTACACCGGCAACTAGGCCAGTGTAGAGAAGCCAGCTCTTCCAAGGCCAATTTCTCAAACCAAATTTGACGAACTCGTAGTCGAGTTCAGAAGGGCCTAAGGCGAGGATGGGGGCGGACACCGTCGTTGGATGGACACGATGCGTCATGAAATGAATTGGAACAAATAAGAACATCGCGGCGTATCCAGTCAAGGTCAAAAGGCTCGACCAGGGCCGAGGTGAGGTTCTAGGAGTAGGAGATATGATCCTTTTGGTGATTCCTGCCAGGGCGTGAACGGCAAGAGGTCCAAGGACGAGGTATTTCTCCCCAAAACCCGTCTGATAATACTCTCGGCCAAGTAGCTGTGTTTGGTGTGTTAGATAGAGCTGGGCTTGCCCTAAAATACCGCTCACCATTGTTTGTGACGCAAGAGATGATCCACCAACGTTGGCAATGATAGGCGCGGTTAGATGGATGAGAAGAAAGGTCGTAATAAACGGTGCTGATCCATGGATTATATTCGTAAGGTATGGAAGTGCAGCGCTAGCACGAGGAAAAGAGGAATCAGGTTTCGCGGACATTATTGTAAAGCTCTTTGAGAGTGGATGGAGTCAATGATGAGGGTCGCTTTCTTTTTGGCAACCACTGTTCAGATGGCGTTAATTTGCAGAGAGAACCCTTCGAGAATAAGAAGTGGAACGGTGCGTAAGGAAGGATGGGCGCGACGTCGGGAAAGTCGCGAAAAATAACTTGCAATTGCTTGAATTCAATTGGAAGCGGCAACTCGTCGGGCATCGGAAGTGCAACTTTCGGGTCACCTGACCAAAACGCGTCGCGTTCTCTAACATCTCAGGTCTACTGCTTACTGGAATGTCATAGGCATTGAAAACAGACGGGCGAGTCGTGGTGCACGCATGCAGCCTGCTACATAATCTCACCTTTTTCTGTTTTATTCCTTCGAACGTTTTCATATGTACTGGTACACGCTTTACAAATCTGAAAGATACAGGTACGCAATCCTCATGGTATTCGACAGAGAACAGACACACGAGTACTGTCCTTGGTCTCCAGACGGACTAAGAAGAGAGACGGAGATTTCACGTGGATTTGAACACAGGGAACTCGCCAATTCGTAGTTTCGTGGACTATATCAAAGGTGGTTTTTAGTACGCCTTCACCGTCATAAGACATCGACTCTCACCCCGTAAGGACTGAGAACAAGGGCCTGCTGTGCTCCGGTACATGTTGGAGCAGGCGGTGGACTGGCAGCAAAGGTATTACCAGCAATATCCCAGCTGATGGGACAAGCTGTCACGGTGATCGAAACTGGTGGAAGTCCCGAATCAAATACCGGAGAAGGCAATTTGCCTGACGCAGGTGGCTCATTGACAAACTTGAGCGTGCTAGGATCGATGGCGTATTGCCATTTGACAGAAGCATCAAATTCCAGGTCGACAGCGAGCGGCTGTTGCGAGTTTTGTGTCAACACTTTGGAACTACGAGCAACTGTTTGTAGTACGACGCAGTGAGAAAGAGCAAAAGGTAAATGCTGAAAGAACACTCACTATCAAAAGCGTAGTGAAGAGGTCCCCGGTGGACGGCAACAGACCCATGTGGGCGACTTTCTATCGTGACCGGTGAGTCTCTTCTAGGCAAATGAGTTTAGTAAGTAACTGGTACCTGTTGTAATGATCGCGGGTAGGTTCAGGGTAAATACAGTCTTTCCTGCATTCACAGAAACAGCCTGCAGACCCTTGGAGGGGGAGAGGGCCTTCGCCTCTGCATTATTAATTGAGATCGTTCCGTTGACTACCCAGCTTGGGATGCGGACGTAGTAGGTGAAGGCCTGGGCGGCGGTAATAGTCGTGGCCAGTGTGTCACTGAACGGGTAGATGGTATCGACGTTGACTGTAACCAAGTTGTCTGGATAGGCCACTATCTAGTTAGCTCATCATTACTTTATAAGGTGGCATTCACCTACTTGTGGCTAAGATGGCAGAAGTGCTGAATGGACCTAGGTATGCCTGTACGAGCGACCGTTGGTCGGGAGTTGTTAGGAAGGCATTCGTTATAAACTTGGGCCATCCTTGAGGATGATTGACAGTGCAACATCTAGTGTATCTACGTGTTAGCCAAGGCAGGAACATCCAACGGCTTGAAACTAACGGATAGTTAGGTTCCAGTCCGAAGACGTTCGAATACGGACTGCGGATATCTCCATGGGTTATGCTGTCTGAGTCTCAGATGCAATCACATACCCATCGTTAGGGAATGGGTTGCTAGAAAGGAGATATGAGTAATGCCTATGCGCTCCAAGGAAGTGCCACCCACGGAGTCATGTTCTTGGCCGCAATCTGGTTCTGTTGCTGAAGATATTGTCTTGACCACATATCTGCTCAATCATGTAACGTGTTAGACGGTGTTCCGAGCCCAATGAAAACAAAACCAAAACCAAACCTCCAGTCAGAGTCGCAGGCAAAGCATTGTAAGTAATCCTCTCGACCTGAACAATGGAGCGTAGTAAGGAAGAGTAAGGGAGAGACAACGGCAAGGGCATACTCGATCCAGGAACTTGGTGTCTCCGATGACTTGATACAAGTACGACCCACTTCAATCGCACGTAGTTGATCACTACATAAGAAAAAAGGGCAACGCTAATGCGCTCACGAGAACATTGTTTCCTGTGACAATATCTTGAGACTCATGGATCACAAAATCGCAGATAACTTATACGCACCACGACCAAACATAGCTCAGTTCTAAGTATGATCAGGAGTACTAGTATTCAGCGGCGGGTGTGTAACTCGTGCACCAGCACTCACCCTCGAGCAGCTTCAAGACCAGCCAAGTATTCGTCCGCCGCGAAGATTCCAGATGGACGCCCATGGTATTCAAACAATAAATCCCAACCCAGACTCGCAGCATCGAGATCTGTGCAGCGTTAATAGTCGTATGAGATGTTGCTGATACAGGCCACCCGAAATAGACCTTACCGGACTGATTGTGGGTGAAACGGTATGTAGCCGGTAATGCTTTCAATCCCTCGGCCATGTTCACACCGTGCCACTGAGATAACCGTCAGGACTCAGAGTGAGAAGGCATATTACTGATGATATACGAAGTGAGGCTCACACTTAGGACGTATCCGAGTGGATTTTCGATATCGTCCACTGTTAGTCGTGAGTTTCGGACGAAAGGTCCACCAAATGTTCTGATATACCTGCGGTTGTAGGAAAATACTTGACGCAGAAGGTTCAGCCTCGCCCTAAATCTCGACACTGTGCGACTTACCTGAGCTGAGAACACCTCCTCCCACGGGACGCCACTCCATTTAAGTCTCTCCATAGTATCCACCAGGAGGGCCTCGTTTCCGTTTGGATGGAAATCATACAGCCTTTTAAGTTGCCAGATCGCATGAGTCGTGACACAATATGATGAGAACCAAGAAAATCATACCACTGCAAGGTCATAACGAAGTCTTCCCAACGGGTAGCAGTCCACTCCTCAACACCTTCCCCATTCTTCAGCATCGTGTTGGCCAACGCAACGAATTTGTGAAGGGCGGTGACGACTCGGTCAGTCAACGCCGGATTCACCTCGACCATCTGGATTGCTCCGAAGAAGAAGGGGTATCTGGACCGGTAACAAACCAAGATATACGAGACTAGTACGAAAAGTAATGGATGGAGAGCACTTACCTTCCCCATAGGTAACGCGGCTTTGTCGTATTAACCTCAGGTCCTAGCCACCCCGTAGAGTCCTGGTGGCTCAGCACATAGTCCAGGAACGCCTCGGTCTTGGCATTTATCGCGGAGTTGTTGACAAGAACGCCATTGGGAACCATCGCGTTCTGTGAGGTCGCCAGGCGTCATTTGACTGGCAATCTGATGGGCACTTCTGCGCTACTTACGAACCAGTAGCTTCCAGCTGTTGCATAAAATGTGACTTGTCAGGTAAGTTGTCAATACGAGGGGTGATCAAATCTAACCTTCTTCCAGATACGAGTAGTAGGATGTACCTCCGACCCAGTCAGTTTGCGCCACACTTTTGGAGTTCAATGATAGAATGCTGATGCGACGGATCCACGCACTAGTCATAGAATTCGTGTTCATGTCCTGCTAGTCCATTCGTCTGCACTTCGAGCTGTCCAAGTGACCGCCGTTGAATGAATCAGAGGTAAGATATCAAACAGGAGGAATACCTGATCGAATAACCATCCCGCGGGTCTAACGGCCCCCAGCGGAAGACTCAAGAACTGCTTTGGTGCAACTACCGATGAATATTCTGAGTCAGAACAGGTTGCGGATCCATAGAGATTGGGACCTTACGGCCACTGCTGCTTTGAGAGTAAACGCTACTGAAGAGTCCAAACGCACTCAACGCAAGCTTCCAGATAGAAACCATGACTGAAGATGAAGTCTGAGGCTGGGTGTCCATCTGGTTTATTATATCTGTTTCGAACGCCATTGGAACGGTCCGCCAGGATGTAAGAACAACAAAAGCCTTGTGATGTCAGTGTTCTGACTTCTCTGCCTCGCGGAGCAGGGTCAT
>CEMG01181334.1:0-10592 GCA_001179705.1 Baeospora myosura
TGACTCGGCGTTGAAATTACAATTGTTTGAGGACATCATAATTTGCAACGAGAGCCTTCGGCGGCCTGTGGTGGGCGAGAGGGGCGGAGGTCAAGCGGAGGTGCTGTAAAAGAGCCGTCAGGCACAGAGTCCGATAGCGTGCCGCCGCCATGTGGCCATTCCATTCGCACGCCCACGTGTCGTATCATGCTAAACCCCTGGTCCGTGCGCCGTACTTGATCTCAGACGCTTGAAGTCAAACCACCACCATCTACACCCCATCATACATCGCGATGACCGCCAGAGCATGGACCATATCTCTCGAGGACCGGGAACGTCTCATCAAGGGCGCCTTCGAAGGTTCGATAGTGAATTTCTGCTCTGGAGTTCTACGACTCACAATTTTTCGTTATCCGATAGCCATACAGCACTCGTATAGTCCTTACTCTAAATTCCCCGTCGGTGCGGCATTACTGGCGGCAGATGGATCCATTATCAAAGGCGCCAATATCGAGAACGCGTCCTATGGTGCGTTTCATGAACTCTAGTCGCAATCGATCTCCTGAGTCTTATCTGTTTCCAGGCGGAACGATATGTGCTGAGCGCACCGCGCTCGTCAAAGCTGTTGTAAGCACCTTCATCACCAAGTGAAAATTGATCCTACCTCGTGCCATCTGTCTCACCGAAACTCAAACATTGTTTGCCATCCCTCCGTCATCCTTGCATGCGATGACCAACCACCTCAGAGCGAAGGAACACGATCATTCGTAGGACTTGCTGTCACCACGTGAGCCTTTTCGTTTGCATCGTAGTTGAGGGTTTTATAAACGTTCTTCTCTGTAGAAATGTTGCCTCGCCGCTCTCGCCTTGTGGAATGTGCCGTCAAGTCATGCGCGAATTCTGCGCTCTCGACATGCCTGTCCTTCTCGTCCCAGCCGACTACCCCCAACCTTCCGATGGTCAGTCGACCGGATTGACTGAGGGCGGAGTCAGGGAGACAACTGTTGGGGCCCTCCTTCCCGATAGCTTTGGGCCGGAACAACTGGAGTTGCCCCGCCAGTAGAGACTCAGAGGGGAAAGGAAGAGGAAAAACGCGAATCTGGATGAGGTGTGCGTGCGGAAGGATCTATTTTACTTGTATATGCTGGTACATCTATGCTGACACTTGTATCCACTGCTATTTATACACGAGACCTGATCCTGAGAAGATCGTCGTATGAAGAAGCCCAAGCCTCCCTTAACGTATCCACCATGACTGCCTTCTCTAACTCGATCTCTCCAGAACAGAAAGAAGCCCTTATAAAGGCAGCTTTCGAAGGTTCGTCAGTCCAAAAGTATCTTCACTCAGCGAAAGCTAATCATCTCCTATGTTAGCCAAACAGCACGCCTACAGCCCATACTCCAAGTTTCCCGTAGGTGCCGCTCTAATGGATGAGGACGGTTCTATCTACAAAGGTGCCAGTATAGACAATGCGTCCTACGGTGAGCATCGCTAGAACTTCTGAATCCTTGAAGCGTTCTCACACATGCGCATTTGCAAGCGGAGACCATATGTGCTGAGCGAACAGCGATCGTAAGAGCTGTGGTAGGCTTCGATGCATGTTCATTGGCCACTTGGAACAGCGCTGATTCTGCTTCAAGAGTGAAGGAAAGCGATCGTTCATCGCTCTTGCTATCGTAGGGTCAGTCGATCCTCCACATCCTCACCCGATTGATGCTCGTCTTGAACTCCACATCGTTGATCTTTCAGAGATATTGCGTCGCCGTTGCCGCCTTGCGGTATCTGTCGCCAAGTCATTCGCGAGTTCTGTCATTCGGACATGCCGATATACCTCATCCCGGGTGACTATCTAGTCGCCAAGGGGGAAGGAGATGTGATTGAGAGGTCTCGCGTTAATCTTTCCAGTGCTGCTGAAGTTCGAATGGCGACCATCGGCGAGCTGCTGCCATACAGTGCCCATCAAATGTCCTAGTCTCCCCTAACGTGTAACGGACATCTATCGGCACGGACGCATGCAGTTTCGAAAGACACCTCACGACTGATATTGACGTTGATGACACCGGTACCACCCAATTGACCAACTTTCACTTTCACTTTTCTTCTTTAGTCCGCCAAAATGGGGTCTTGACACATCTAAATGACTCTTACCTTTCGCTCTTGAGTGCGTCGCCGCTGTTTGCGTATGGAAAGCTCTCGTCGATCTCCGGTGGCGAGTAACATGTCCTTGATGCCATCGCAATCGGAGCAGTCTTTCTAACACCAAATCATTGTCATAAGCTTTCGTGCGCCTCAAGGCTTGTGATAAGTGAGTCTATTACCACCATGTCCTCTTTACGGATCGAGTAACTTATCTGTCTCAGGAATATGACTCGTCGCATCGCCTTGATCTTATGGCAATCGCTCAATGACACGGAAGCCGCAAGCGTAGGTAAGTAGGACCTAGCGCACATCCCCGTGTGGAGCTGCTGTGGATCCAGATTTTCTACGCTTCGCGCATCAGACACCTCGTCCCCTGAGTGCCTGGCTTCTACCCGAACTCGGCAGACGTTGGGTACTTAAGAATCAAGACTGAATATTCACCCATCAGCGGGGACAAGGATACCCGCAGCGTTCTTCTAGTTCAAGATGCCTTCCATAGTACCTCTTGACAGTTTGCTCGGTGCCACGTTTATTGGCATTGTCGTCTCCACAGCGTGAGTCGCTTTACATGATTCCTATTCCTTCTCATCTGAACGTTTACTTGCAGAATCTACGGTATAACATGTCTTCAGGTATACTTGTACTTCACGGAGCATTGCACAGGGGATCCCCCCGCGCTCAAGGTTTTTGTGAGTCCCCTGTCGAAGTCGACGTCTATCATGCTGAACGCACCGCGCTAACTGTTAACTGCTTTCAGGTTACTGGTCTCATGTACGGGTATCTTCGTTATGCAGCCTTGCGCACTACTGACCACCTAATTTGCCCTACATAGGGTGTTGGATACTTTTCATGTGGCGATCTTGGCACATGCCTTCTATTCATATACAGTCACCAACTTCGGTGACTATGAGGCGCTGGGGATATCAACATGGCAAGTTGCGGTTTGTCGGCCTTTCTGTACACACCCTGACGCATTACTACCTCAGGAGTCTCCTGGTAAGGCAGATCATGTTGCCTTATCTGAACGTCCTTGACTTCCTTTCTATCATTGATCTCCAGATTCAAGTCGGTATCGGGGCAAGTCACTTAGTCTCGCGCTTTGTAACAGGATCACTGATTTGCGCCGGTCGTCCTGAAGGGCGTCTTGGGACTTTGTGTGCAAATGTGCGTCTATGGCATAGATTGACCATCTTATCTCAACATCCTTACTTCAAGCAAGGTTCTACGTACGCCGCGTGTACATTCGTAAGTAATGGAATGGCTCGACACGTCGACCCCACTGACGCTGAATATTCCGTATCAGTGAGCGGTAAAAGATGCATTATCCCAGGAATCATTGTTCGTCGGGATCTGGTCTCTCTAATGCTCGAGCTTTACTTACGCCTCTTCCGCAGACCCTGCTAGCATTGGCTCGATACTGTGAGTTGTAGAACTGTCATTTCTGAGCTAACATTCGATATACTTTGTCCCTTACTAGGCTGCACAATCAGTCAGTGGAGCCTGATGTTCCGCAACGGCTACTATACTAATTTTAATGATACGATCTAGCACACATTGTCCGGAGGTATGTTTGAGCATGATGCTCTGTCTCTGTGTTCCTCTATGGCTCACTAGTTCACCAGTTTTTCTATTCGACTATTTGCCAATCTCGATCGAGTCCAAGTTGCGCTTTGAACCTTAGGACAGCGGTTATTTGCTGATGTGGTGTGGGATATATTCTAGAACTGGGCTTTAGCAACCCTCAGCTTAGATATTCTATGCGACACCTTGATCACGGCATCGATGATCTACTACCTTTGGAGGAGCAAGACTACCTTCGCCAAGTTGGTCGTGATTCTTCATCCGTGTACGGATTCTGATGATCTAACTTTGTTATAACGTTAATTCTCAGAACGAATAGAATGATCAATATTCTAATCGCATACATCATGAATACCTGTGCGCAAGATTCCTTCTTATTCCTCTCTCCGTTCGTTCGCTGATATTGCCGGTAGGTCTTCTCACTACGTGAGGAGCATCATTCTTCCAGAGTTTTCGTCTTACCAACCTGTCGGGATTGTCATTATCTGCTCTGCCGCAAGCTTGATTCTGGTCAGTCGCGATCCAATTGCCACGGTACAGCTTTTTCTCATTAACAAAGGTTTACAGTTCGCATCCAGGCCAGGACTTCTTCTGTATGCGCCCTTTTACTTCACTCTTGTTCGTTGTAAGTGCTGGTGCTTCCTTTATCTCATATCTCGTCTTTACCGTCTTCTTATCCATTACAGTGTACTCCTGCTCTCTCATGTCAACGTCAGTCTTCTTGCGCATGGAGTATCAGGTTACTTCTGCTGATGTAGATGGAACCAGTCTCAATTCTCGCAAACATGTTCGACAGCAGGATGGTATAAGCTCTCGAGGGGTTTCTATGGGCACTATGTCGGTATTCGGTTCTGCTTCAGGAACAACAGCAAGCGAGTCTGACCCGCCGAGTCCGGCGAAGGTCCCTTTCCGTTTCTCGATGGGCACACCCAGCGACCCCACGTTCAACCGAAAGGGCACGGGACTTGTTTAAGTGGGCTTGGTCTAAAAATACTACTATCACTGAGTACCCTCAGTATTCTCTAGGGTGCTGTATCGTATGTACTTTAGTATGGGAGATATAATCAAACTCAGGGAGAAACGGCATCATGATCATGGTCCGATGGAAGCTTTACCTTTTGGACAAAATCCGTGGCAAATTTCGAGAATTGTCCCCAATCGGGCCTCACATGTGACCGTGGTCCGTGCCTGACAACGTCGATTGCTTTGACTTTGAAGCACACCACTGCAGTGACACCACAGCGGGAAGCCACTTGACATTCTGTTCCAACCTTTTCCCCGCTCCATCCAACAAGTATCTTTGAATTATTTCCACTCCTGATTCCCTGACTTTTTCACCGCGTCTTTATCAAGCTTGCTTTCCCCGAAAGACCACGCGTCTTACCCAAGTCTCCAGAATCCCTTTCTCTGCAGGTGCGAGATATTCTTGATGTATCGTTGCACGGGATGTACACTTACTAGAAATGTACGACATCTCCGCCTACTTATTAGGCGCATTCAAATTATGACGTTTACAGAGCTGTCTCTGAACTTCCCCTCCCTGTCGTCCGAGCATTTCGATGACCTACAGACACGTCTGCGCTCGAACCATACAGCTCCATCTTCTAGCGGGAGCACTGTCGCCAAAATATTGGCTGGTACAAAGGCTGATATCCTCCACTGCGAGTCTGAGATATCCCGTCTTCATGCCACGATCATAGCACTCGAAAACATATCCAAAGAGTTGCACAGCCGGATACCCGCATACGAATCACTCTTATCCCCGATTCGGCGGCTACCAGTGGAACTCTTGACCAAAGTCTTCTTATACTCTGCCGGAATCAACGAGATCGGTCGCGATCGTCCGATGCTGTTGACATTAGGGGAGGTTTGTGCTTACTGGCGTAGTGTCATCATATCGGACTCTAGCCTCTGGTCTACGATCACTATCCATCCTAAATGCAGCACGATGCTACTGCAAAAATATTTGGAAAGCTCCGGCCAGTTGCCGTTGTCGCTTCTGAAGATGTCTGCGACTTCAGCAGAGTCTGAGCGCAGTATAACGGAATCACTCATCTCCCACTCCCACCGATGGGTAGACGTGACATTATTCCTCGGGGTTGTTCTTGATAACCAAGTATTCACCCCACTCCGGGGTAACCTGCCTCTCCTTGAAAGGCTCGAAATATCCGGTGGTCCCAACATCGACTCGACTAATGCCTTCGATACGGCCCCAAACTTGCGGTGCCTATCTTTGCAAAGGGTATCCCAGATGTCATTCCCTTGGAGTGATGTTATAGACTTTACTCGTAAAGATTGTCACATCAACGAATTCCTCCAGGACCTAACGCGCTGTCCACGCATTATATCTGCCCGCCTGGTAGACTGCCGAGGTGATGGTACAGACCGCAGCGCCACTTCGCAGCTGCGTGACTTCTCTATGGACATAAACCGAGCCGGTATGGCGGTGACATCGGCATTCTTTGACGCTGTCACATTTCCCTCTGTCATTTCCATAACGTTGCGGACGTTTCTCCGTCGTCCTAAGGGACACTGGCCACAGAACACATTCAGAATGTTCCTCTTCCGCTCGTCTTGTAGCCTGACGACGTTCCGATTAATTCGTATGCCTATCTCTGGCCCCGACCTCATCGAACTCCTGGGGTTATTACCCTCTCTCATAAACCTAACGATCGACTCGCTACATGCACCGAATCACGACGATAACAACGCAGTCCTACCTGCAGTTTCAGACGCTTTTTTCAACAGCCTATACGTCTATGCCGCCAGATCTCTCGAATGGATACTAGTCCCGCAACTAGAATCTCTCGATATCAAAGCAGATGGGTCTGCTTTTTCTGATAAATCCTTCGTGGACATGATCAAGTCTCGCTGGTTGCCTGCGGAGACATTTGCTGGTGGGAGTCGAGTCAAATGTCTGCAATCCGCTGCTCTGCATGTGACTGGTAGGCCATGCGATGCAGCGACGATCGAGCCTCTGCGTCACCTTGGAAGAGTAGGCCTTATTCTTTCCCTCCTTGATTCTGGTGGAAAGATGCAAAGAGGAACAGGAAGTGAATGAGTGTACGGACAAATACATCATTGTGCAATACGTGTGGGCTTGGTGTGTGTTGAGTCTGTGGCGGTTTGAATTGGACTCGGACGAAAATTATGTCTATACTTCGGCTGTGTTGAACTAAACTATGTACATTAGTAACTTTGCACACAGATGATTGGAAGCTTGAGCGAGTTGGCCTTCATTCAAGTTCAACCGGCGAAGGGTCCGATTAGGCCTAGGCCCAACCACGTGGCTTCCGGGATTTGCCGAAGCTGCGCTATCGAGATTTTTTGTCAGTCATCTTGCAGTCATCGGAGTTTTCTTCCTCTGGATCGACGTCAAGCGGTTGTCAAGTATCTTCGTCGTGAACACTTAGCGCACCTCACAGCTTCCAGTTATAGTAAGAGATACTCGCCGCTGATAAAAATTTGTGCTATCGAGATTGATGGTAGTGACTTTCAGCTTCGAACGCAGCACCTCGTGAGATCCGGACTGACAGTGAACGCGAATCGGTGTAGAGACCAACTCCAATACTCAAGTGTGTATTTTCCCCATCGACGAACTATTTTGGCTAACCCCAGGGAACAGGACCAATAAATACCATACAGATGTCGTGCACAAACTGCAATCCGACGTTCAGAGCACTCTCTGCCTCTCATTCGGCCGACTTGGAGATGCGTCTGCGTTCCAATCACCAGGCAACGTCTGCGGAAGCTATCCAAATTTCGGAAATGCTATCAGACGCAAAGGCGGATGTCCTCCGCTGTGACGCGGAGATTTCGAGACTCCACTCTGTCATCATATCCCTCGAAAACGCTCGCAAGGAGCTACACATGCGCGTGCATAGCTATAACTCTATCCTAGCTCCCATACGCAAGCTTCCCACAGAACTTTTGGGAACAGTCTTTTCCTACTGCTGTGGGGCCAATCAACTTGAGCCAGATGGTGAACTGCCCATTTTGTTGGCGTTAGGCACGGTTTGTGCCCATTGGCGCTCCATTGTTCTGTCAACTCCAGGTCTCTGGTCCACCGTTTCTGTCAAAGACGATTTTTATAACATCCAGCTCTTTAATATGTATCTGGAACGCTCCGCACCATCTCCATTGACAATCGCCGTCCGCACCATACATTCGGAGTTGATGGAACGCCGAATTCTGGAGTCTATCATCGCTCACTCCCGCAGATGGTTAGATATCTCCATCGAATTTGAAGACAATATCGACGGCAAGATATTTGCTCCTCTTGCCGGAAATCTCCCTCTACTCGAAAGACTATCCCTAACAAATGTGGATATCATAGACGACCCGGACCCCCTCGATGTCTTCGAAACGACTCCCCACTTGCACACTCTTTCCTTGGGAAATAGCAGTCATGCGCCGGTGACACTTCCTTGGGACCAGATCACCGATTTGAAGCGAATCGACTGTGGTATTAACGAGTTTCTTGATGATTTGAGGCGCTGCCCCAACCTCAAGTCGGGGCACATGTCGGCTTCTTATCACAGTGACATGATTGGCAGCGCCACCTCGCACATTCGCACATTCTCCATGGAAATGTCGATACCCAACCGAGGCCTTGAGAGCATGGCGTTGTTATTTGGCGCTGTCACCTTTCCCTCAGTCGAATCTATAACCTTGCGTATGTCTCGTATCCCCATCCCCGAAGCTAACATCGGAGCAGAGTGGCCACAGGCCATCTTTGGGTCATTCCTCGCACGGTCCTCATGCAAAATCACCACCCTTTCTTTGGACCACGTTCCTGTCAGCGATACCCATCTCATACTTGCTCTAGCGTCGATGGAATCTCTCACTCACCTGACTATCGAAGAAACCGGCAGCTCCACCAGCACTGCACCCAATGTACCTACCATAACCAACAATCTGCTTCAAAGTCTAAAAGCATATCCTTCGAGCCCGTTTGAATCATACTCGACCTCGCCACTCGTCCCAAACCTCCAATTCCTCCGCCTTCATGCACACGGTTGCACATTTTCCGATCTCCCCTTTGTGAACGTGGTCAAGTCTCGCTGGTCACCCGTTGGAACGTCCACAGGGAACAAAAGAGTCAAATGCCTTCGTTCCGTGAAGTTGCGCATCACAGGACGCTTTTGTGACGTGCCGGCATTCGAGCCCTTGCAGCATATGAAAAGAACTGGAATGAAGATTGACGTATCTGCCAGGAGTTTCAAAATGTGATAGGTACGATCCGATGCTTGTTGTTGCGGTTGTAGACTGAAGAGCGGAATTCATAGGCACCACCTTCTATCCATGGGCCGTGGCGATCCTGCTTCGTAGAACAGACCTTCATACGCGTACCCGACTTTCTGATTCACGTAGAGTACATGACATCAATGCCCGAATTGAAACATCGAGCCTAGCTGGCTGATCATGAGTATGTCTCCATCGCCGATGAGGCGACAGATATCATTGCTTTTGAACACAACATGAGGCGAACAAGGTGATTTGGAAGAGGCGGGTTTCCATTGGTAACAGAGGTACAAGACGAATTCAAAAGGGTTTAAAGGGCGAGAGGGTTTTATATCTATCTACAAATGAGGTAGATACAACAACCTCTTCGAGCTCTGTCCCAAATGAAAGGAGTCGTTCCTACGCAGCGTTCACGAATTTACGTTCGAGTATGTCACAGTCGTGCGGTGCAGTGGTCTCGGAGTCCTGCACATCGACTGGCCTTCCTAATGTTTCACCCGACGCTGCACCGAAAGTGGGTATGGTTATCATCGCAGAGCACACGCACAAATTGGCCTGATCCCGGATATAGTCCCGTGAATTAAGCCTGGAAGAAAGATATCAGGAATCCCGCAACGGCGTGATAGATGGCAGAGACTGACGTCGACATCAAAGAGCAGGAATACACTGGGATGCCGGTAGCGGATGAGACACAATATAGATGGAATATAGAGACAACGTACAGCGAATGAGGACAAAAAAGAAGGGAGCGTAGAGGAGAACATTCGGCTTTGCTGCAAACTGAAAGGTAATTCGTTAGAAAGGGAATCACAAATAGACTTGTGGCAACTGACCAGTCCCAACGCGGCAGCAGTACATAGTCTGGGAGACTGGAATCAACATGCGTCTTTGTCAACAGTTGAAGAAATTCCTAACGTCGTGAGCAGACCTGGAAAGGAGAGTATAACGCATATGAACGGGGAGCTCCTACTTAGCTTCTGAGAAGAGACTCCACGTACAAGAGTTCAACACATATTTGATTATTAGGTTAATCATACGATTGGTTCTGAGAATGATAAATGTCAGTACGAGATCGTCTTCATGCTGGCTTTGAAAATCATGCATACTTGATGAATGTCGTTTTGCTCCGCCGAAGGTAATAGATCATCGAGACCGTGATGAAAGTATCGCATACAATGTCCAGACCAAGAGAAGTCATGGCCCATGCCTATAATCGGCGTGAAACGACAGAATGAGCACGCGATAGCATCTCCAAAATTGGGAGAAACCCACTTGGAACTTCTCCACTCGAGAGAACTTGTGAATCGACAAACTGTATGGGTGTCAGCGTCGGAGGAGAAGATAAGCAGGAAGTTCTAGTCGCACCCGTCCACAACACAAACTAGCGACAACGCCGAGGCAATTTTCGTTAATGAGATTAATACGACTTGAAGGAGAGTCACCTAACGTGCTTGCTGGAAAAAGTGAAAGAACCACATGTCAGATGCGGCAAATCCAGAAACCCAAATGAACACACCACATCGCACCAATGCCAGAAGAGTCTGCCACATAGGTCAGCATAGACGTCGCATGATGGGGACTGGATCTCAACGAACGATAATTGCCGGAATCACGGGTCTTTTTCCACTCACTGTAGACGACACAGATC
>CEMG01181339.1:13343-24274 GCA_001179705.1 Baeospora myosura
GCCGGGCGCACTGGGATTGATGCCTCACCCGAAATTACATCTTCTCACGTACACTGTATTGCCGTACTCTTCTTCGCGCCCCTTCACCCTTGATTCGTCACGCAATTGGCACCCCGATGGACTGGGCACATTACGGCCATACGGGTAGCTATGGGCGCATATATTATAAGACTGGGCGCAGGGCGTCGGAGGCGATTGATGTCACCTCTCGTCTCAAACTAGAGGGATCATCCAAGTGTCCTCGATGCTTCTGACCTCCTCTGCTTTTTCTTGGGTATATTTTCAATCTTACACGGCGTTGGCGCAGTCATGTCGAGCTTCGACCCGGCTGTAGTGCATGCTGCGTATATTATCCAAGTGGTGAGAATTTGTCAACGTGCGTTCCTCAGTTTTATCTCTCGTTTCCTTTGGATCTAATTCGAGTGCATTCTAGTGGTACCTGCTGTTGTGACACTCTACGATCATTGTAATTTTCTATGTTCTGTTCATAGTAAGACACTCACACCTTTTCTGTAATAGTAATAACCCTACATCAAGAAGTGGACCTCGTCTGGGTTTGTTCGAGATTTCTAGTGGCCACTGTCTTAACATCTGACTTTGCCTGCCCCCAGAAAAAGAAATGGTCGATTGCAAAGGCACTATTCTTCTGGGTAGGAGTCCAAGTCTACTCTACGTAAAGGCCTCCTGCTCATGATGTTATCCGCCTTTCAGAACAGATATTTTGGGGATATCATGGGGCTGTAAGTAATCTACACTCATTGAATCATGAACATCCGACTCAATCTCCTCTCTATCACTGTAGGGCCCAAGCTATCGGTATGCCGTATTTGAAGCCTGTCATTCGTAGTTCTTTCTAACCCAGTGCTACAGTCTTCCTCGGCCCTCCTCCGTCTGATAAGGTAACGTCCTTCACGCAATTGGATTAAATCGTTCTGAGTTGACGGAATATTTCTCGCAGTTGTGAGTTTTCTTGGCAATTAATCTCTCAAGTGTACAAGTGACCAAGATGGCTTTGTCTAAAATGAAGTTGTATGTCCCAGCTACTTCACCGCCGTTTGTAAATCGTCTTCTCATTTTGGCATGCCGTGAAGGTCGCATATGGTTCCGTGTGCAGTCCTCTATGACTGCGCTTCTTATACTCTCTATGCAGTGTGAGTCTACTAACTTGCCGACCTCTCAGACTTGGAGCATTGACTTCTCCCATTTTTTCCAAAGCCGTCATGATTTTTCGGATCTTCGCAATGTATCGCAACTATCGAAACATCCTATATCTCTTGCTCGTGTGCTTTGGCATAGAGATGGTTGCGATGTTTGTCACCTTGCTAGTTTCCTTCGGCGACTTCACCGGTGGGTCCCAGATTCCAATGCCGTTGTGTGTCCAAGTCATTGAATTACACCTCGACAGGTACCAGAGGGGACATCTCGGGCGTGCACTGGTGCGAGCCGATCTTCGCAAAAGATTACCTCTATGCCTTTTGGGTTTCCATCATCGCCTTCAATCTGGTCCTCCTCTCTCTTGTCGTCTGGATTGATGTACACCATAGGAGGAGGATTCAAGGAGAGGACCAACCCAAGAGTGCTATATGGGATATACTTCTCTATGATAGCCTTTTCTATTTCGTCATGTGTGTGGTGATTTATTCCATGAGCTAATGGTCATTGACTGATTAATCTCTGCCCTTGTCTCTCCAGAACTTCGATGGCGTACATCACTACGGTAGTTATATGGAAGGTTCTGCCGGTGAGTACGAAGTCGCCTGTATCGAGACATCCAGGACTGTCGTTGATCACGTCTCCAGCCGTCGTGGTTTGCCTTCCCTATAGGCATGTCGCTATCGGCTACCTCCGTGATGGGCAATAGGTTATGCTTGAACATTCGTGCTGCCTACTTCGCTCCACAGACACAGGCAGATCAAGATCATGATCACTGTCAAAGCTCAGGGGACATCGATGTCATCGCACGACTACGCATTTTACCTCGTCCATCGATCGACAATGACAGGCGCGGGATCCCGAAGAAGATATCCATGCACCGGGTCCAGCAGAGTATCCTCTCGACATTCTCTACAGGCCCGAGCCAGTCGGAAGAATCGACCCCAGAAGAGTGGACTGATCTCGGAATGACAGGCACACCTATCCAATGGCGATGGGACGAGCATGACGGAAGGATTCATGAAACGGCCAGCACTGTGAGCTTCGCCCCTTTCCTTCGTTTGTCTCTGCTGTCGCTGACTTCATTTGTGTAGAAATCTGAGTAGTACCCCTCTTCTCGTACCATTGTAGTTAGTTTCTATGCCTCATACCGTGATCGTTCTTTCTCAGACGTTAAGGACTTTCGTCCACATTGTGATTAGGGGCGACTTGACTGTTCCAAAGAGGAGGCTGAATTGCATACACTTCACCTGTGCGAGGAACCTGACTCGGATATACATGCCACGCCAACATACTGAGGGTGAAGGCGTCGGGGATTGTCCTAGGCTAGCTATCGACGCTCAGATCAGCTATGTCTCGGGGCCCAATATAAATCATTATCGATAGGGCAGAGCAAAATCAAAGGGATATCCACCCGCTAGAAATTAAAATCGAGATACCAGAAAAAATACGGGGCACACAACAGTCACAACGAGTGTGCCGGTGTCTAGAGTAGCTTGCTAAGATCAGGATGGCATATTCCGGGCACTAGAAACATGACACCAAAGAGAATGCACCCCAGCTCAAACGCTACGAAGCATCTTATGTCAGAAGAGTATGCGCAGAAGAATGTCGAATACGTACCCATAGGCATATTCTACTTCGTCGACCCCAGCACCTGCTGCGAAGGGGCCAGAGTTCTCTCGTGGAGCTGGACCCATCTCGGGAATCTCTTCGTCGTCCTCGAGGTCGACTGCACTATTGTCATCGAGGCCAAAAGGTATGACAGGACGAAGTCCACCACCTGAACTTGAACGGCGATGGCCAGCTGGCGATTTCGGCAGTGCTGCCATAGTTTTCGGGCTCATATGCTAGTGTGTCACGGTCATGAGACTGACATAGCCTACAGAGACTGTGTTGACTCACCTCCCAATTATTCAAATTTTCATCGACAAGTTCGCGATCATCCCGATTAGGATCTAGAGGTGAATCGTCCCCGAGATCTCCAATGGAGACAATGCTCTCGCTATCGCTGATGCCATCCGCGAAATCGGAAGCGAATTCTGTTGAGATTCGTTGCCATGCAGAAGGACCGCCGAAAAGCGGACCGTTTGTAGACTGCGCGTCTGACCAGCCAAGATCCGAAAGATACTCTTCGTATTCTTCCTCGAAACTGATATCTTCTGGAATGTAAGGCAAGAAGATTGATGAATCAGGAGCTTGTGAGCGCGCAGGTGGGAAAACGTCGGCCTCAACGATGTTGGGGGTTCCCAGAGGTCGGACAAGGCCAGAGAGCTCAGGACCAGGATGTAAGCCCTCTATGTGGTTCGAGACACTTCCAGATCGTCTATGCATAGGGCCATGCTGATTGGAGGTGGTACTCGGTCCATATCTCTTATTGTTATCTGGTGCAGGAACGTGATTAGGATCAACACAAGAGGCAGGATGACACAAGACTGACAGAATTTGACCAGATGCCGTAGAGCATTCTCTTGAGCCTGGATACATTCAGCAAGACGCTTGAGAAGATCATGGAGTTCCTACCAGAGCATCGGAGGCATCTTCGACTTCATTGCCCGTCAACCATTCGTCTCGAAGATCTGGCCGGCAGTTCAGGTAAATTGCCGTAATCACCTTCATATTCGCTGCAAAAAGTGTTAGACGTGAACAAGGGAAAAAAACAGCCATCGTACTCTGACGCCACTTCCGACCACAGAACGGGACTTGACTCTTGATTAATTTGAGAAGATGTAACTGCAACATTGGATGCTGCACCCTCAGCATTCGCTTCAAGACAGCCTGAATTCCAGGGACATGAGTAGATGACCAACGAAGTCGTGATTAACACTCACAGAGCTCTTATAAGTGACAAGCATGCCAATGCGATGTGAACGGTTCTTAGATAGCTTCTGCATGATTTTCGCGAAGTTGATAGTCGAAAAGAAATTTCGCCATGAGAATTCGGTGACCATCTCAACCTCTTCCTCGTGGTGTTCGCCATTGGGAAGGGTTTGGGACTTAATAATCGTGTGGCGGGGAGGTCTGAGCATAGTATCCTCAGGCCGAATCGGTTGAGGATTCTTGGCGAAGTTCAGGAAACAATATTGGAAGAAACTATGCATCATTCAGCTTGCAAATCAAATTTCAGGCATAGGCAAAAGGACGTACTTGTTCTCTGGAGAGTCGGCTTTGGAGACAACCGAGGTACTGACTTCTTGTAGCCCAAACATCTTCATGATCAGCAGCAGACAATTCGTGTCCAGGAGAAGCTGCCCCAGATGGTGAAACTTCATAACATCTGCAGGCAGAGTGAGACCGAGGATCATTGTACGAAGTAGATTCACACATACGAGAGACTTTAAACCATTTTAGGACCAGAAGAAGGATCGCCGAAGCCGCCTTTACGGTGATCTCGCGATGACGAGTCACATCTATTTCGTCCAAAGTTGGTGGTGGAAGATTAGGCTGTTCTTGAGCTGAACCATGATGTCAGGTTCATCATATCTAAATAGAAAAGAGCTATTTACGTGATGCAACTCCTGGAGGGAACACCGAAGATGTTGAAGACTGTGGTGGAGGTTGTTGCATGTTGGTACTCGCCGACACTGTTGCTAGCAAAAGCTTGAGGAGAACCATCACCCAGCCCGAGAGAACCGGTAGAACGGCGCCCTAGGTAGGTATGCGTTTAGATCAATGTCGCACCGCGGAAAGTCAATCTCCTTACATATATTTGCTCAACTCTTTTCAACCGCATCAAATCCTCCTTTCTCTCCTTTGCCCTTCGCTTATCCCCGCTAGTCTGTGCCTCCTTCAAAGCCAAAATCGCTTCCTCAATTTTGGTGTCTAGCAGCGACACATCAGGCAGCGGCTCGGAGGTTTCGGGATCCTGTTCAGTGATATGAATAACACGGGGAACAGAAAATTGCGTATATCCTTACCCTGATAAACGTTGAGAGTTCCTCGAAATCGCCTTCTGAACCTGGCATATGCTGCAGGCCGCTCTCCACCGTCATACAGTCCTCCCTCGTGCGCCACATCTGATACAAAGACAGACTGATATACATGTGCCGGTTGTAAAGCTTATCAGCCTCCTCGATGGCAAAAGGAATCAATTTGGCATCCTTCCCGAGTCGATTCCGGGAGAAAGGGAACAAGAACGGACGGTTCTGGTCAGTTTGATACTGTTGCTTCTTCGGCTTGGGGCTTGGGGGCGGAGTCGGGGCAGGTGTGGCTGGCTGCTGATTTCCGCGATACGGGCCATTGGGATGTTGAGAATGGAAGGAGGAGTGTGGGTGTTGTGGAAGACCAGACATGTTGTTTTCGGAATCATCGTGGTGATAGTGGTGTCTAACGGGTATGGGAGCGTAGGCCCGGGCTAGCTTCGTGGTGAATGTAGATTGGACAGGTTTTGGGGCTTCTATTGGTGGAGGCTGGGGAGGTTGTGGTGGGACGAATGTGGGATATTTGACAGTCGTCTCTTGTCGGAAAGATTCGATGTCAAGAGGTGAGGACTTGATGGTGGCAGCTGGGAATTAGATTGTAGATATGAAGAGCATGAATGAAGGAGGAAGAGTACCTGGATCTCCGTCGGCTCCGTTTGGAAGATTTGCGAGATCTCGTGCCAGCTTCTTGACACGAGTATGATCTCGAAGGCCGCCCCAGCATGAGAGGAGGGTTTTCCAAAGGAGCAAAAGAAGCTATCTCGAAAATCAAAAGAGTTTCTACCACATAGGTCATTGACTGTACCTTCTTCATGGGATACCCTTTCGCACTCTTGTCTCGCAGACCCGATATCAGGTTAAATAGATAGACCGGAAGCGGAGGTTCGAGGCTCACTGTAAGAATTCAGTACCGGTAGCAGCATCCACCGAGTCAAAACTCACTCAGTTCGTCAGCGAAGTCGTCATGACCCTTGAATATCTCGATCAAATGGTAAAGCATGCCGAAATAGACAGAAATTTCTGTGAGGACTTCCTCAAGTAGATCCATCTTTTCGGTAGGTGAGACCTTCAGCTGTTCAATATCGGCATCGGAAAGGCCACTGTTGTACGTTGATTTCGCGATTGTGGAAGGAAGGTGAATGCTAGTCTCACCATAGAAGGTCATGTTTGGAGCTCGCGATCTTCAAAGCCTCCACGATCGTGCTGACACCGTTAGCAGAGCGTACAACTTTGCAATTCTCAAATATCCAGTGTAGTTGATGTTCAGGTGACACGGTTTCCGCGAAGGTTCCTGGAGCCTAGAGTTCAAGAGAGAGGAGTGACGGCAGGATACGACTGCCCTACCTTGCACGATATAGAATAGTCGTCGTGAATTCGTGAACCGCACCGTTGCATCACGGTGTTCCAGACCTTCGAGCAAGAGTTCGACGTGTATCTTGCGCTGAGAAAGCGGGGCCTTAGTCCATTCTGCAATATCTTTCAAGACACGAAAGACGGTACACGGTGCATCATTACGCACCATCCTTGAAGGAGCCCTTCCATGCCTTAAGATTCTCCGCGACCTGAGGCATCTCCACATACGAATATAGCTCGTCAATCTCATTCATAACCGTATCTTCATCGTCGTAATTATAGTCGTACCACCATTGCTACAGAAGACGAAAAAACACAGTATAAGCAATGCAGTCAACCTTGACGCGCCATAGAACACTCGTGCCTTTGGTTTCGGGACTGACCCGACCATGGCCTTGAGTTGACCTAGAGATATGGAGTCCATGTTCTGCTGGATGCTCGACAAGGATGATCCATTGTTTTCTGAGGATTGCCCGTTCATGGAGGAGGAAATTTGAAATGCCATCGAAAGCGAGGTCGTCGCACCTCGGATGAAGTTGTTGATTGCCATCAACTTTGACCTCAAATATAAGATAGCGGCAGCCAGGAACCGACACCCTTATGTAAGCAGGTCAGGTTAGGGTTTAAATTACGTAAGCTGGCCAAATGTACATCGTACGACTTTGAAAAAAAATCGTACAGCGCCAGGAGGCTCTCGCTCGATGACTGAAATCTATATCATTGCTTTCAAAATGTCTACGAGGCTGCGACTGATCTCTTGACCTCAGCAACAACATCAGGAGGCAAAATGCGATGTCCCCGATACTTCCTATTTGCCCACGCCGCCTGAGATCCCGTCAGGCCTTGAGAATAAGCTGAAATAAATCGTGCGGCTCGGTTGGCGTACCTAGTATGTAGTTTGATTAACACAGGAATCTGAAGAATGAAGAATCAAAGACGTACCTTCGGATCTGAATCAAGGGAACATCATCCAAGCAGTCAATGACTTTCTTCTCCATATCAGCAATGGTTGACGTTCGCGGAGCAACCCTGTATCGAAGTTTTGCGGCCCCCCAATACTGCTCAATGAAATTCAATTCACAGTGGTATTTGGGGTAGAAGTCGCAGAGGTGCCCTCGCGATGTGATGAATTCCTCGAGCTGTGACTTCTGATTGACGAAGTCTGGTTGAGTGAAGAGGAGCCGTCGACAGCAGCAATCGGTTCGGCCATTCTCGCATTTGAAGCCCTCGCACTGTGCAAGAAGTGACCCTGTGGCTGGCCAGAGGTTTCGTTCTCGAATGATCTGCTCCATGCCTTTGAAATGGTTGGGATACTGGGGGTGGTCTTCGGGGAAGTAAAACTCCTGGACAGATCCATCCGGCAGAATTGTCGGACGCATGCGAGGGCCATCTTTGTGATGTGTCCATCCGAGGTTTGGATTTTTCGGCATTTTTCGCGCTGAGAGAGCGTCCGCTGCACGTTTCTGATGACTGGGTGCATTGTCGAAGAGAAAGAGGCCGGTAGCAAAGCCTTTCGTTCGTTCCTCGAAGATGTCGATCGCTTTGTCAACCTGGGCAAGGAGGTCATTGGAGTCGAAGTATCCATCACGATTTTTGCCTGCTTTGAAAAGTATTCGGGCCTCTCTTTTGTACGCACGTCGTCCATGAGTATTCTGAGGAACTACTGAATGAGAGTATATCGACTCACTGTTTGCCGTCCTCACTCGTCAAACGACCCCACTCCGAGGTCAAAAAGTCAGAGGCCATTATCGAAACCCCCTCACCCTTCCGCTCTGGTGTTGCCTTGTGGCTCTCATGTTGCCACTTAGTCTTTCTCTCGTCGTTTGCGTAAAATGTTGATTCATCATGAGTGACGAGAATGAGTCGGAAAGGTTGTCCACCTTCCACCGGAAATCCAATTGGCATCGTTGCGACGCCGTCATTGTCCCATGTGCACATGCGGGGGACATATCTTTTCAAAAACCGCTCCACAAACTTGGTGCGATATTCGACGATATCCTCCCTCTCATGGCCGTCAATATACATCCCGTTTTTCTTCTTTCCATACCTCCACTTGAATTTCTTCAACCACTCGCGCCCACTCCTTTCCGAAATCTTTCGCTGCATGATCCCGGCATCTTGAAGTCGCTGCTGCATTTCGGGACTGGCAACAATCTCGACGACATCCATGGCTTTGATGTAGCCATTCTTTGCTCGTTCTGCGAGCTGGAGTTGAATTTCCAGGGAGATATCCTCGTCTTCAAGAATGCTGGAGTGGGAACCGCGATATCGATGAAGAGGGAGTTTGCCGTGGGTAAGAAATCGGTGAATCCACTGACGAAGATTTCGTGCATGGTAAATTCCATGACCTTGAGACTTTGCGACGATTAACGAAGCTTGTCTCCATGTGTAAGACAGCTGTGAATCAAGGTAAAGATTCAGGACACCGGCCATTGCAGTCACCCGCGCACGAAAGAAGACATCAAGTTTCTTGTCCTTTCCTTTCACGGTCAACTTAGCAAGGGCTCGACGGAGCACAGGAAAGTTTGTATGATTCAGCCGGTTCAGCGCTGTATCAACTGGGGTCTCCTCGCTGTCGTCTCGAGGTGTCTTTCCCTGTCGCAAATCATCCAGCATCTTCTGCACCACCCTCTTCCTTCGCAGCTGCTCTCTTTCATCCGGCCCGAGAGTCTCTTCATCCGCCTCTGGCCCGGGTGCACCTGGTGGCGTCTCGATGACTTCAACATCGTCGTCTGAGCTCGAATCTGATTCCGAGTCCGATGGAAATGACATTGGGCCGACTCGACCTGTAATTCTGCTGCTGCGAGCCGGTCTGACTTCGTGATCTGACTCCCCGCTCTCTTCCTCCTCCATGACGCAAACATCCCGGGCCACTGCATCGGAAGCTTCTGGAGACCCAGGTGTTGCACGATGATCTGGCCCGGAAGATGTGTTGGACCCCTCCCTCTCTTTGCGGACAAACCATTTGTCGATGGAGGTGAATCCTTTGGCCTCGAGGCTGCGCCTCTTCTGGGCAAAGCGGCGCAGGCTCCTCTTTGAATTTCCCAGATATCGTTTTGGCCTCTTGTTACCCAGTTCTCGCGCCCGTTCTGCTGCTGCGGCCAGGTCCTGAGCCTTCCGAAGTGTGAGTGAGAACTGTTCCAAGGCTGTCAGCTCACGAATCGGGGAAGCGTCGCCTTCTTCATCAGAATCAGTCTCCGAGGAATCACTCTCATCGGACTCCAACTCATCTTCGTCCTCCACCATCGCAGTTCCCCTCATGGCACCAATGATATCGAGAATTTCGGGATCATTGAGTTCGTCTGATTGCGGGCGCAGAGGAGAAGTGTCGTTTGATTGAGAATGACAGGTGTGGGTGTGGGTGCGTGATGGAATTGACTCTTCATCTGGGACCTCTTCGATGGTGACTCGGGTGGATTTTTTGCGGCCATCAGATAGGTTCTGGGCTCGGGAACGAGCAGCTGCTGTTCTTCGGGGCATTTGTGTGTCTCGGGGGCGGGAATGTATTTTTTGAATGGATTTTTCGCCTTTCCTCTGGGCCATATAGGTCACGTGAACTGCTTACTAAGCGGCCAAATTCTATGAAGTCGATTTTGACAAAACCTGCCAGAAGATTCCTTTCGTCAAGAAAACACTATAGAGAGTGATATCTAATGTGGGAGCTTATAACACTAACTACTCGACAACGGGGACAGATAAAAAAATTCTGACTTCTGAGAATCTTCGATAGACATGTAACGCATGTTTTTCAGTGTTCAGAATGTGGCCATGTCGTTGTGGACGGGAGGAGTAGAGGTTCGGAAATGGGGTCGGGTCTGCTTATGTAACCCGTGTCGGTTCCTGGCTGCCGCTATCTTACACACCACCTGGCCAGAAGCCGCGGATATGTAGCCAGTTAAGTGACGAACAAACAGTACCGACATACGCAAACAAACGATGTCGACAGGTCGATCTTTCGGTATCACTCTTCAGCGCGTCTAGGGATCACAGTCCTCGACGACCCCTCCCCTTTCATCTATCACTCTCCTTCAATACACTATCCCAATCATTACATTCCTGTACGTGATTCAACCATCAATCGATATTACCTTTTTTCGCGTCTCTCCACAACTGCATACCGGACTGCCTAACCTTGTGGAGGAATCTCCACGGAACCGCGAGGTGGCCCAATGTACGTGTCACAATGCTACTGCTTTTCTTTCGTTCGCTGATTTTGACCGCTCCGTCCAGAACCCCGCGACTTATCATCGACTATTCCCCAGTCTCCCGTTACCTGCACACCTTCGACGCAACCTCTCCACAGAACCCAAGCCATACAAGGTGCGTCTATTCTCGCCCCGTTTTTCTACTCCACACTCACCGCGTCGTCTGTCCAGAACCCACGCATATCTCTCCCAGAACCCGCCGCCGCCCTTCTTCGACACATCCTTCCAGCTCCGGCCTCCCCACCTATAATGCCCTCTCAAGACCACGACTCCATTCTACAGCACCGCCACTCCTCCTAAT
>CEMG01181354.1:0-13951 GCA_001179705.1 Baeospora myosura
CTCACCACGTACCGGGCACACATGATGCTCATGACCATATTGGCGATTCTTGCAGTCGATTTCCCCGTCTTTCCGCGATATTTGGCGAAATGTGAGACGTATGGGGTGTCCCTGGTCAGTAGTGCTGGTTTGCATCTCAACGTCCCTCCGTTACTCATGGTTTAGTCTATTAGATGGATCTTGGCGTCGGGTCATTCGTCTTCGCCCAAGGAATAGTTTCAGCCATCCCACTGGTCAAGAACCCAACGCACCTGAATGCTCCATTGGTGCCGAAAGTTGTGCAAGTCATCCGAAAAGCGCTTCCGGTCTTGTTCCTTGGGGTATTGCGCGTCATCGTCGTGAAAAGTACTGGATATCCCGTATGTGCCGAGTCTTCACTTCCTTTGTCATCGCTCATCATGTATCATAACACCCAGGAACACGAATCAGAATATGGACGGCACTGGAATTTCTTCTTCACGCTGGCACTTGTACCTGTCCTTCAGGTACTGCTTCATCCTGTCATCAAGTTTGTCCCCATTTCCATGCTTGGCGTCGTGGTAGCTTTAGGTGAGCATCTGAAATGTATCTCCTAACCCTTGAACTTCAGTTCAACAATAACGCAGTTCAGCAAATCGCGTTAACGTTTGGAGGCTTGGAGGAGTTTGTTTTGTGGGCGCCACGGGACAGTCTGCTGTCCGCAAACAAAGAAGGGCTTGTTTCTCTGACTGGTCGGCACCTTCTAGCCTCCGAAACCTCTGCAATGACTAACTTGTCAATAGGTTATCTATCTATCCACCTTCTTGGTTTATCTCTGGGCACATTCATCCTACCTCCATCTCCCTCCTACTTCCGACGCATTCAGCGTCAGTTACGATCAGGCCGTGACATGCCGACTGAATCTTTGTCTACACCTCGGCAGAACGACAAGATCGCGACAGAGCTATGCGCTTACTCTCTCATGTGGTGGGGTGGCATGGGCTTCATCAGGCTTTTCGAAGTGGATGGACGCGGTGTGTCAAGACAACTGGTCCAGTCATTCTCGTCCTCCCTATCGTCGTGTGACTCACGCTTAGTCCGCAGGTGAACTTGTCTTACATCCTCTGGATAGCAGCGTTCAACACTTCGTTCATCCTGGGCTATCTTCTCTTGGACATGTTCTTCTTCGCTGAACCCACGAAATCGAAATCCAAGTACAAGAAGGTCGACGATGACAGACCGCCACCGCCGACAACAACGCCAGCGCGCGCCCCTGCGCTTCTGGAGGCCATCAACAAGAATGGGCTGAGTTTGTTTCTGCTCGTACGCACCCATGTCACTCTTGAACTTTCCTTGTTCGCTGACGCATCCCTCTTGTCGTACAGGCTAATATCGCGACAGGCCTCATCAACCTCGCAATTCCAACAATGTATACCTCGGATTTTTGGGCGGTCTTCATACTATCCTCGTATGCCTATGGGATCTGTACGGTCGCATGGCTGTGCAGACGGAAGAAGGTTTTGATGCTGTAGTAGGTATTTGAGTGTACTTTCTAGTTGCGCAACTCATTTCACGGTGTGACGCAGGATGGTCATGCGCTGAAATGTCTGGGACCAATGTCGCCCATCTCTTCCGTCGTCGAGTGGTGCAGAATCATCGAGCAGTGTTGACAGTGTCACGGGCAGACTCAACTGCGGCAATCCTCACCCTCATATAGGGGTCATGCCAGTATCTTGCTGGCTACTTCTAAGTCTCCCATCACCAACTAACCCTCATGGGACCGATTCAACGTTTAGGTGTGGGTGCATTCTGGTCCTCGCTTGGACAGCTAGGTTTTCTGTTGACCTTGTCACCAGCGATGGGAACAGTCCTTTCGTATTGGCGGGGATGCTAGGATCCCTCTGCATTATTGGGGCATCGGGATCGTTAGCCGCGATGTTTGCAATTACGCACGCAGCTATGAGGACATTGCGAAGTCGAGTGAATCTTGGAACATGGGCTGAGCTATGATGGGATCGCCGCTCCTTGGGTGTACAGAAGTATTTACAGTGTAATTCAAAACCATCAAACGGTCCGTCGATCCGTCATGGTCCGTACAATACATCCATGTCCAGCAACCTCTGTAAGCTGTAATGTAACGAGGCGGTCAAGCAAGTGCTTCCATAGGTGAGATCGCGCCGACTTACCTTCTCATGCCATCCAAGCAAGACACTGCCGCTGATCTCTCCCCAACCAGGCATGGCCATGCCCTTGTAGATGTATTTCATGAGCGTGTCGTGTTCGTCTTGTGAGAGTGATTGGATGACTGAAAGGATTTCGGACGACCTCGTAGTGTTCAGGATGGTCAAAAGAGTTTGCAAAGTAACTGTCTACGGGGTACAGAATTGCGTAAACTGATGGCTACTTTCGGAGGTCCACCGAGACACACCTTTGCATCCTCAACATTTGGTCCATAGGGCGCATCCTGGAGAACAATCGACAGTGCCCCAGCAATGTCACTTCTACGTGTGGATTGATATCAGCGAGAGGAAGAAGCTCAGGAAGAGATCACACTGAACCTTGACAGAGAACTCCTTACTTGGACCTGTCTTTGTTTTGCATCATCAAGAACTTGCGCCGGTTCTCGCGGGTTTGCATCATACAATTCTGACTCTTGCAATATATCCTCGTCGTACGCGTCGATGTCGATCTTGCGGAATGCGGTATCCATCGTAAGCTCAATAGCCTGAGACACCGCGGCGTCCTGGCAGTGAACGCCGACTATGGCTTGCAGCAGAAACAATGGCAAGCAACGCCCAGCTGCTCCTTCCACTCTGATTCTGAGGCTACCTTCGGTATAGGCTACATAGGTTCGCCGACTACGAGCTTGTAGAGAATTTCGGTCGCTTTTACTTTCACTAGAACCACCCAAGGACCACGGCCCAAAGCCTGATATCACCCGAAATAGGCGCCTGTGAAGTGCAAGGCTATTACACGTGTCAGTACGTTCAATCTTCGGGACACTGATGGACCTGAGTGTTACTTATGCGTTTATTCTAGCAGATTTGTAACGCCGTATCGTGATATTTAACCTGCAACGTGTTCTCTACTTTCTCCTTTAACGACCATCATGTCCTTCACGAGCCCCTTCATAGAGCTATTCAACTATGCATTACAACCAATCGCACCGTTCACCTGGTTTGGGCTGGGAATTAGCACTCTCGATGTTGTGGCCACGTTTCGTCTCTGTATCGCTCTTCGCCAGATGAAGGAGGCTCTTTACCACCAACATGTCAAGAAGAACGGCACACAACACATAGAAGAAGGGTCTTACTTGAAGAGTCTTTCGACTACTCTGACGGTCGTCTTCGGTGGCGAAGCGGTAATCGGTACGTGCTGATACTCCTGTATACCGTCTATGTCAGACTGATCTTGTCGTCAGCCCCGATGCTTGGTGTCCCTCCGTCGTTTGTGGTATCTGGCGTTGCTCCAACACTGTATGCTGGAATACAAGCAATTGTAGACAACCTCCCTGCTGTTCCCGCACCCTCTATACACACGGAGCTCCCTCTCGCGATCTTCGATGGCTTCTCTCGCGCGTATCTCCTATGTAACCTCATCCCCCCTGCGGTCACCGCGAATGCATCCACGACAATTTCGTCCTCTCCATGGACTCTTCTCGTGACGTCTCTGGTGTGTGTCTAATTCTCTCTATTCCCGCCCAGAAGCCGATTCTTACGGCCGCCACAGACAATCGCCAACGGAGGATTCTTCCTGACCAACCTTTTTTCCTTCCTCAACCCCACGCCACTCGCTCTCCAGACTCCTCCCGAGCTCCAAGCATACGGATGGACCACCGCAGATCTGTGGGCGGCACCTTTGATCACAGGCCTATACGCGCTTCTCACCCATGCTCAGCCGTTCTGGGCGGATTCGCATGCATTGATCGTTGGATTCCTTGGAGGTGCTACTGAGCTTGGGGATAAACAAATAGAAGCCGTAGACCCTGAAGTGGCCAGGGCGGTTTGTGCTATGCTACTCGCGACCTTGTTCTCTGGGAGGGCAGTCAAGAATTTTGGAGGCCTAACGTCTCCTAAAATAGAGATAGAGAAGAAGAAAGGTATGGAGTGTCATCTAACATCCGTATCTGATGTTGACTATTCGGGTGACTTGCAGCTGTGAAGACAAAGACGCAATAGCGTCAGACACGACTGCTTTTCTTCGGTTATACACGCTGTTCTGGTGTGCCGAATTTTGATCCTTAGATATGATAGTACTAATGAGACACACGCCGTTTGTCATGCATGGAAATGAATTAGATCAAAGACTCGGACTGAGATGTTTCTATTTGAACCTAGGAACCCGCACCCCCATCAGCACCCGCATCACCCTGTATGTCCTCGTCGTGCGCAGTAAGCCCAAGCCCATCCCCCTCCCTATCCCGTCTCTTCTTCTCCATGATGATCCAAGACAGAACGACCAGATCGATATCAAGGGAACACGGTTGGATACGAAGACGATACTTCCTCTCTCCTTGGAATAGCCCCTCCTCGGTCACCACCGTGCGTGTGAGGCGTGCGACCTCCTCGTTGGTCTCGTTATTTGTCAACTACGAGAAGTAGAAGAGTGGGTGTAAATGAAAGAACACAGCACAATAGTTGGGCACTTACGACATAACCAACACCACCAAAGACTTTCCATCTATACTCCACCTCATCATCGCCCAAGAAATATCGCGTCCTGCTACATGGTACATCGCCATCAATTTCTAAGGCCAACGACAGGATTGCAGAAATATCACTCACGAACAAATGTTCGCTCCTTTCTTATAGAGGAACTCCGTCAACATTGAACTTGCGATGACATTCCCCGGACGTCTTAAAAGCGCCGTCCTCAAGATCGTCGACTTGAGGATCCAGAACTTCCACTCGATCTCCGCCACAATGCTCTCCACCTCTGATGTGGCTGGTCTTATGATGCGCGAGGTGCGCGCGCCGCTCATGGCTCGGGAGGTGCTGATCTTGTAATGTGCGACGCCATTGGCGGATGCCAGAACGCACCGTTCGGGGTTGTTGGGGATGATGAACAGGTCCATCCGGCGATTGGTGCTCCGGGTCAATTGTGGAGTAAGTGGAAGAGATCGTGGTGAAGGGCTGACGATTCAACGCATAGGTATAGGCGTTGGCGGCTGACTCCTTCGATGGGATGCTTCTGAACCGATTTTGTTACACTGGTTATGAATGAGTCCGCAATAGAAAGGGTGGCTGACACTAGCTATTCTGCACATGCAGCTAATGCAACCGGGGAGCCTCCGCTATAGATTCCATAAGAAGTCGATAAACGCCACCCAGAGGAAGGAGCGACCACCCTAGATTCGATTCCAAAATCGCCTTCATTCAAAATGCCCGGACTAGTTTTCTAGAAATATACATATGTTATGCAGAGCGATGCTGATAATACAAGAGATGATCCAAGTAGAAGATGAATTAACTCAGGAAATTAAACACGCCCAAAGTGTTGCCAAAGCCTGCCAGGCTGCGTGAGTGAGATATTACGAAGGGGGATACGCGAGTGAAAGGTAAGCGAGGAATGCGTCGACTCGATGAAAGAGTGGGCGAAGAAGGTAACGATGCCGAATCATCCGATTCTACGAGCGCTGACAACGCCGAAGTCTGCAGATTGGCTTCAACAAAATCGAACGCCCATAGTTCCCATCGATCCAGAATCGAATTGGTGAGCCCATCAATTGGAATGGCAGGTGTGAGCTTAGCAGCTGCTTCCGTTGAGGTTTTGCGCGGTCGTGGCCTCCGACGAACACCCACAACTCGCCTCTTAGCAACATCCCAGCACCCGCGATCACAGGACGTATCCGCGATATTGACGACAAAGATGCTGTTCCAGAAAGATGTGATTGACCCAGTCTGGGCTTGTGGGGTGTCCAGCGGGCCAAAGTGACTTGGCTCCGTGTCGTCGCCGGGGAGTCCCAGGTTGAACAGATCCGAACGGCGGTTGAGATCCTTATCTGACGCTCGACGAGAATGAACACCATGCCCAGATATAGGGAATGGCGAGGTGTCATAGGCTGTCGAGGACACCCTACTTCGACCCATAATCGGTGAATGTGAGCCAATGGAGGAGCTGACACTATTACTTCGCGAAAGGCGACCCATTGTCTCCCGAGATGGCATTTTTCGCGGGCGAGTCGGAGTACACGAACAACGGCGTGTATCATCGGCGAGGTACACTCTGAAAAACCGGATGATAGGACCGACGGAAAAGGTAAGTGAAAAACTGTCCAAGGGCAAATGTCCGCAGAAGCGACATGCTTCGCAAGGAACAGGAGACAAGCGTAACTGGGTGATTGTGCCGTACACATCATCTATGATGTGTATCAACTCTCCCGTATGCCCGTCCCATAACGAGACGGCCCCAGCCTCAGTGGCAGCACAGACGATGGTACGGGTGTCCCCCGCCATCACCGTGCGACAAACGTGGACTTTGCGTACGATGTCTGTGGGGTTTCCAGCCTGGATAGAATAATCGGGGGAGATGATCCAAGGAAGGTCCTCCACTTCGCAAAGCTCAAGTGTACCATCGTCCATGCAGAACGCAACAGCAAGGCGGTCGTCTGGAGCAATGCGTATGAGAGATGACCTGACGAGTGAGGCCGTCCCAGTTGGGGTGAGGTACTTGACGGAAGAAAAATCGCGTAAGGACCATTTGGCCGCTATTCCAGTTTCGTACGTCGCCACCAAAAATGCCAACTCTGTCGGTGAAGCCTGTTTCGAATGGGGAGGTGTAGCATGGACGGAGGATGAAGCACTAGATGTGAAATGCAGCTCAACGACTCCAGCCGTGGATTCGTTCAAAGACAGATGGGGGAGTGGATCCACACCATCCCTCCGGATGGCCCAGACGGCCACAACACCGGCAGCAGTCCCTACTGCGCAGTAATCTCCGTTATCGTCAACTGTAACGCAAGTCAACGTCGAGGTAGTTGAAGATGTGCTGGCGGCTTGCAAAAGCACGTCTGCAGCATCAACGATTATGTTGCATTCTGACAAGGCATGCCATATGACGAGTTCGTTCTGTACGCCGACAGAAACGATGACTTGGCCGTCCTTACTGGTTGCAATGAGTTCCACATCGCTATCGAACGCCCGCGGAAGCGTAGAGAAGGACACTTCTCGCTCTAGAGCCGTCACCGCCTCAGGTGTCTCTTCATCGTCAGGCTCTGCGCGACTCTTCTGCGCTTCTAGCAGCTCTGTGTCCTTCAGCAAGTAATGCATAAAGACTCCCAGGGCCGACGCGGTAGCTGTTATGGGTAGGACGATGATCTTGAACGACCAAACCATGAAGCGGAAGCTGAGCTTTGAGGAGCGGGGCCGGTGAGGCTTCTGCTCCTTTAGATCCTCGATGTCATCGATATCAGGCCGGAAAGTCACGATGCTGGGCATTTCGATTCGAAGATGGAGGGTGCCTTCAGCGGGATTCAACGTTTTCCATATCTGCCACGCAGGGTCACGGTTGTCGGGAATGGTCGCATTACCGGTGCGAGACAGAGCTCCACGAGGACTGGAGACTGCCTCGATATTGATATGCGCTGCGGGTAGCGTCGCGTAGTACAATGTAGCAGTGATAGCAAGAAGCTTTACATACGAAAACGCGATGAGACGGCGGCAACTTATAAGAATTTTTTTTAGCTCACCAGGAATAGACTCAGGTTTTTCTTGGCTCTTCCTCTAAATACCGATTGGGACAGATAGACTAAAGTTTGCCATATTGAGAGGTGCTTGTTTGGACGTTGCTTGGGCTCTACTTTAGGGACAGCCGGTGTCAGGGCGGAGTTCTGACGCAGGAGTTCCTCGAGCTGCAAAGCCGAAGTTAATTCGAGGAAATCAACAGGGGTGTTGAGTACCGACCTCGAGACGCTGGATATCGATGGAGAGAACAGCGATGAAAAAGGTATGTGCGAGGAACCAGTGGGCCACTAGAACGACAATGGCGAATACACAGAATTGGCGTATAGCTCCAGCTGCGAAGACTGCAATAACCCCCAAAATCGCGTTGTACGAAACGACCTTGAGAGTATTCGAGGTCCCAGCACGGCTTAGACCTTCCGCGATCCGTTGTCTGACGGGGAGAGTAATGGATGTTTTGGTCACCACATCAACCTGACATCGACATGATTACGGGGCCAAGATGATATGTAAGCCAAAGATCGTACCAGGTTAAACATGTTTTCCGCGCCCACGAAAACGATCATCAGTGGAAGCAACTCCCTGTGAATGGATCAGCGCCATAGTAAATATAGACGTGATGAAAATGTAATACCATGGCACCATTGTGACTTTAAACCCAACGAGGGCGCAGACACTAAGACTCGTGATCGTACTGACTGCAATTTCTACAAGCGCAGTGAACGTTAGACCGATCCTGGAGTGTACAGCATTCATCTGTCGCATCGACCACGAGACATAGGCAAAGAAACAGAGGTAGGCGAGATATAGGAAGGCTGATATGGCAGTCCATCCTTTCTTTTTCGAGAGCTCGGAGTCGTACTGTGCCAAATCGTTAGTTGGTTGGCTTCTATGGGCGACAATGCCTTACCTCAAGAGCAATCATCGTAGGTTCCTGTGTTTGAGTAAGCAATTCGGCAGTTTGGGCCGTAGCACTCTCTACAACTTGTAACCAGGAACTGCGCTCTGCATTCCCAGAACATGCTGACTCCGGGAAAATGTACGTCAACGCAAGGAACGTAGCGAAGTCGAAACTTGTACCGCCAACATGATGCTCGTGCGAGCCTCGACCCGCCAAGACCATCGGCGGTGTGACAGGGATTCCTGCAATCGAAACGTTCTTGTAGAGGTTCAAAGTGTCCAGGATGTTGACGTCGGAGACCAATGCTTCTTTGTCATGGCCCCAGAATGCCAGTGGTGTTAGGACGAGACAACGACTGTCAGGACCTTTGACGCAGGGGATTTTACGTGAAGATAGGAGTTCTTCGAGACGGTTCTCGAGATTCCACGTTGAAAGGAGGATTTGGTGGTTCAGTGCGCCATCGCCCTCGGTAAGGGGGCTTTGAATCAATATTCTTTCCACCCGAAGGACGCGCCCTGCCCCGCATATCGCACGCGAAACGGGGTCTTCTCGGACGCGGAGGTTGGTGTAGGGTTCCCACACATCGACCAAGTCCTGCTGTGCATGGATTCCTGACAGAGCGCTCGAGGATACAAATGCATCGAGTATGGACAAGGACTTGGGTTGCGAAGATGAGTACAGGGCGAGTGCCGGATAGAAAAGTGATGTGATGACCACACTGGAAATTACGATAACTCGGATTTGATGAGTCGCACAGTGTCTGTAAATACGCAGTCAGAGACATGAAAAGAAGTAGAACTCGACGACAACGCACAGTCCAAAACGCAAGAAAAACCTCTGCCCATAGGTCCGTGCACACTGCAGCAGCCAAGGCCCATAACTGAGCATGACAGCGAGGTCGACCGGATGGTGCACCGCCAGCAGGTGGTTGTACGGGAAGAAGTCCGAGTATAAGCTGATAGATAAAGATTAGAAGACCAGTATCAGGCTATGTAGCTTGCATGCATTGCAGCAATGGAAAGAGTAAGGAAAGGATCAAAATGGAAACGGGCGTCGGGACGGGCCACGTGAAGAAATTATATGGGTCCCGGGTGGTCCCTAACGTCGACTCGGACGTCGACCATGGCTACTTTCAGGTCTTTCTCAAGGATTTCATCTGCCGCAAGAAACTCTGCAATTCATGCATCTGGTTCCAGCAAAAGACGTTAGTCGTTCTCTAGCGTCCAAGCCTGGTTCTAATAGTGTCTTTTGATTTACTCAGTGTTACATGGCACGTCTGCTCGCCGTGCCATTACCAACCTGGAAATGCCAGCCATGTCTCCAACAATGACTGAGGGTGGTATTGCTGGATGGAAGAAGCAGGAGGGCGAGACATTCACTGCTGGCGATGTTTTACTTGAGATAGTGAGTCCACTCGTCGACAGACTCCTTACCGGCCGATTGATCACCCTTTTAACTCAGGAAACCGATAAAGCCACGATAGATGTCGAAGCTCAGGATGATGGTGTCATGGGCAAGATATTGGTGCGCCAGCATGCCCTATTGATTGTAGTTTCGCGACTAACATTGCTGCAGTTACCGGATGGCTCGAAAAACATCAAAGTTGGCAAGGTCATTGCCCTGTTGGCGGAGGAGGGAGATGATATCTCGAATCTCGAGCCTCCAAAAGAGAAGGAGGAGGCACCTGTGTCCGCGAAGAAGGAAGAAGCAGCGCCTCCATCGCCAGAACCTTCGAAACCAGCTCAGACCGCTTCTCAACCTCCTCCGCACTCCTCAACACCGCCAAAACACTCAAGAACGATGTTCCCCTCTGTCCACCGTCTCTTAATCGAACACAACGTGTCAGACGCCGAGAAAATCAAGGGTACCGGGATTCGCGGGATGTTGACGAAGGGCGACGTCCTCGCATATCTCGGAAAGGCATCTACACCAACCGGGACATTCAAGGAAGTCGCCCCTCCCACCGGGCAGGCAGAGAAGGCAGCAGAGAAGAAACCAGAATATAAGGTAAAAGCGCTTCTCTTGGTTGGTCGGACACCTTGCTGACGACATCGGGACGTATCAGGCACCAGATGGCCCAGCTCTCCGACGGCTTATCGTTTCGACAATGCTGCAGGCTTCCATTAAAGCCAGAAACGCTCAAGGTAACTCTTCTCTATTCCTCTACCCGGAGGATTGTTGGCTGACCTCTTCTCAAGCACTCCCTCAAGCAATAGATTTTGACTCCGTGATTGCTGATTACCTGCCGGCGTCTCCGGCGCCTTCAACAGGAGAGAAGCTTCCCACGACACGACCAACGTCCAAGAGCACATCGGACTATTTTGATGGGTTGCTTTGAACGACGGTATACATTAGATGTTCATTGAATAGACACAGAGTTCAAACTTTGGCCTTCACTCGAAGTTGTAATGTCTGCGGAAGATACGATTATCAAGCATGCATAAGGAGGTCGTGGATTGGCCACGAGCTCGTTCCCAATCTGAAGAGGCAAAGACATTCCATCAAAGGTCTAATTTCACAGTCATATATGTAACCAAGCATACACTAGTTTTATAGCTAACAGAGCACAAGAACACCCCTCGCGTCCAAATCACCAAGATTCTGCCGTAACAGGGATTTCGCACTTCCGAGAACACTGTTGTAAGTTGGGTCTTCTGCATCAGGAGCAGAAAACTCATATATCACTTCCTTTAGTGAGTTGCGCCACTGTTCCTTGTCCAAGACACGACCGAGCGCGCCCCAGGGGAGCTCTACTCTGAAGTCTTCCAACAGGTTGAATGACGCGAATGGAGAAACGATGATTAGCTTGGTTCTAAAACTATGCAGTACGGGCGTCGTCAGGTGGGATAAGAGATCCACCACGTAAGGGAAGTATGCCGATGCGAGCAATAGCGAGTGTACAGTCACGCTGAGAGTCTCCAGTGATGTGTTGCTTTTCAACGCTAGGCATAGCTGCTGTACGTCGTCTGTTTTCATGAACAAAATGGATTGAATCAGCCTAATACCCTCCATCACGATGAATCAATGCAAGAATTTAATGACAGACCTGGTTGCGCTATGACTCCGCAATCCACATGCAAATGTGTCAAAGAACGCTCCAACCGATTCAGGAGGGTGGCTACGCGAAGCGCATTGTAATGATTCGGAGCTGGAAGAGTGAGACGACGGACATGGCAAGTTGTCGCCGATAGACCTAGCCAACTCATCAACTCATCATGTCCACCGTATACAAGCCTCACTGCTTGAAGCTTCGGAGGTGGTTCGATGGCATGTAGGGGATTCTCAGCCGCAGAGCTGTGATCCATGCTCAGGTGAATAGATTCACTGCTGATACTGTGAAGATTGTGGAACGATGATACGAGCTCCTTGTACAGCCCAAGCGACGGTAGGCTCATATTGAACAAAGTGAGGCTTTTAACGTGAGGAAACCCTCGCAGGATGGCCGTTCTTGAAGTCAGAGAGAGGAGATTCCACTGCACGCCCTTGAGCAATAGAGCCGTGACCGCCGAAAGATACTCGGAGAGCAGAGGAAGGCATGAATCGAGGTAAGGTGCATCACCATCGTATGTGCCAGTGTCGGTTCCGTGCCCTTCGTAGAGGGAAAGATCCCGAACGAATCGTGCAGGGCACATCGAAGATGGTATCATAATCTCGATGAACTTGGTGTACTGGTGTGGATAAAGGGAAATCCTTTTGAAAAGATGGCAGCGAGTTATTGCCACCCAAGATGCACATACTAAGCCGCAGGAAAGAAGGGAGGGCTTGTCGGAGTCGTTGTGATCAATGATTTCCTCCCATATCTCAAGTGGGATATTTAGCACCATTGTACAGTTGTTCGTGATGCTCGGTTCAGAACGTAGATCGAGAGCTACTACCAGCCTGAGAGCAGTCAGGAGCGCTAACTTGGAAATTTCATGTGATAGGGACACACCTGCACCGTACGTGCAAGTACGTATATCTGCACTGATACTCGAGTATGTTGCTAAATATATGTGACTCGGATCGGACTGGATGAGAGTGGATGGTGGTGGAAACGAGGAGAAGGAACTTGAATTCGTGAGCACCGAGTTTATACGGCGCGGCGTTACTAGGCTGTATTGAGCGCTTAGCTGTGAGTCGATGCATGGCATCTTGGTAGCTCTAAATTCATATCAGAGCATTGGTCAGATCATAAGGGCATTTCCATCTCGAAGCTGAAACAGTATGTCTACAGAGGTGCATCCTCTGGACACTACCCTATTCTTGGGCCGAAACGGTACCACATCTATCGCGAGAAATTGCAGGCAGGATAGGCATCTATACAGGCGCCAAATGCACATCACGGGGGGACCAATCACGCCCGAATGGTAGAGGTAGAACAAGCCTATTTGAGGCAAAGCCTGGGCAAGAGTCCGCCGTGCTGACAGGGTTAACTTCCATCTTTCTGATTCCTGAAGAGCCCAGCTCTGCGATTTTCCAAGCAGCCGAACACGAGGGCACCCGGCTCTAGATGTGAAGCTCCAGAGGATTCCACCGCGTCCTGTTCTGTGGACTCCTATTCGATTTAATCATTTGTCATTCGGACTGATCCATATACAACTGACGGAATCCTCACTTCCGTCATTCAGTGTGCCGTCGTTCTTTGCCGAAAGAGCTCCCTGTCATCCAACATTTGGAGTGACGCAAATCAGCGATCATATTTTCGATAAAGGGGCTTGAATTGCGCGGATTTGCAATAGGGAGTGGTAATTTGGCGGGATGTAAAGATGACGGACGCGAACGTAGTACATGTTCTCCTCTTCGCTGCCTTCGTTGCTCGAGGAGTGGGGTCCTATTAGCCGAGGTTCCAGCGGCGTATAGGTAGTCAGACGAGGATTCAATTCGATACGATTCAGGGAAGTGCACTGTGCACTGGAAGGGAAGTTAATTCGTTGTTTGAAATTCGGGCTATGAAGTCATGATGAGTCAGCAGATCATCACGTGGAGCTGTTTGGCAGCACCGTGCGGCGTGCGCACGATGGCAAACATTGCAATTTTGATCCCGTCGCCGCTTTCGTTCTGTTCTAGTTCCGCTCATCCATGATCTTCAGGCTTCTTCCACCGCCCGGCGGCAAGGTTTCGACCAGGGAAGCGATCGTTGTGCTAAATATAAAGCTTTTCACTGCCGCCGGTCATCTCTCAGTCGCTACATAAACGTCACTATCGCGGGCCGTACACATGGACCGTCATCTCTCATCGTTTCTTCTCACTTCCTATGTCAGCTCCCGATCGTCACTACGAATGATGTACATGTACTGCGTCAGGCTGGTCATTGGGGCGTCCCTTTCCAGAGGTTCCGCTCCTTCCTGTGAGCTATAAAGAGCAGGCGACGGACTCTAAATAACTTCAACATTTTCATCCCTCAACATTATCAACACCTTCATCACCATCACAT
>CEMG01181355.1:20139-31159 GCA_001179705.1 Baeospora myosura
TAATGTCTTCTGAGAATCCCTCCAGCTATTCCTTCTTGCCCACAAACGACCACGACGTTGAGAAAAGCGACTCCTCGTTGAAGAAATCGAAAAAGAGCTGCCTTATCAAACGGATTTCCACTATCGCGTTGATTATGCTCGCTATCACTTTGGGTGTTCGCCAAATTGGCCGCGGAAAACTCCCTTTCACCTCGTTCAGACTTCCTCTCTTGGGCGCGAGTAGGTGCAACCACAACATTTCCAGCAGCGGACTTCCAAGCCATTACACACTTCCTTCGGGCGACAAGATACCATCTGTCGCTCTTGGTACGGTCAGCTATCAGTGTAATTCTTCTCAATAGCTGAGATGTGTTGAAATGCAGGTGTTTGGCAGGCTGCGAAAGGGGAAGTCGGCGCTGCCGTGAAGGTGCGGTCAAACGCAATCATTCTATGAATCGCAGAGCTCATTAGTAATCAGACTGCTCTGGCCTCCGGATACAGACATATTGACGGTGCTTGGATCTATCGAGTACGTGCGACGGCTTCAACTGCTCCGATCACGCGCTAAAAGGGCGTCACATAGAATGAAGAAGAGGTCGGGGCTGCTTTGCGCGAGAGTGGTGTTCCACGGGAGGATGTCTGGCTCACCTCCAAAGTACGTCGCACGCGACTCGTAATATTGCTCAGTGCTTACTTCATTACCATTAGCTCTGGAACTCGTTCCACAATCCAGAGGACGTCGAACCTGCCCTCGACGAGTCTCTGGCGAAGCTGGGAACCGACTATCTTGATTTGTACATCATCCATTGGTGAGATCATTCAACCCGTGGTTGCACCGGGCCGGACTGATCTCCCTTCAACCAGGCCTTTGGCTTTAAACAAGGGAAAGGAAGGCTATAACAAGACGCTTACCGAAAACCCGTACCCGACTTGGCAAAAGCTCGAGGAGCTGGTGGAAAAAGGCAAGATCAAGAACATCGGCGTGTCCAAGTGAGTCCCGTTACTTACCACAGATCCCGGTCTCGTGCTCACTCGCTTCCAGCTTCAACATCCGCAGACTCGAAAATCTCCTGGCTCAACCTCTCAAAATCAAGCCTGCCGTAAACCAGGTACGCTGTTGTTGTGGCTCTATGGGGAGCGCCCACCTAACATGCCGCAGGTTGAGATAAACTACTTCTTCCCTCAACCAGAGCTACTTAAGGCATGTGAACTCAAAAAGTCCATACACTGTTATGATCTGACGGTGTCAAGCAGTGGTCGAAGGACAACGGGATCATCCTCGAAGCTTACTCGCCCTTGGGCAGCACGGGCGGAGTCGGCAAATCGCTCTCTGTGCCTGAGGTATGTGTCAATTTCTGGAAACCACGTTCCGCCGCTAAACACTACGCCAGGTGAAAGAAATTGCATCCAAACTGAACATAACCCCTGCGCAAGTCATCATCTCTTGGCATGTCCAGCGTGGCGTAAGTCTATCGTTTGTGTTCCGCGTAGTGCGTCTGGTGACCCCATTTCAATCAGAGTATCGTTCTACCGAAGAGTGTTACGCCTTCACGAGTTGAAGAGAACTACCGAAGTACGTTCAACAACATCTCCTAGTGAACTTTGAGTAACTGGCTGACATTGATTCTGAAGTCACCGCTCTCCCTAAAGAGCTCTTTGACAAGCTGGAGAAGGCAGCTACATCTCACGAACCCAAGCGTGGACTGAACCCGAGCAAGGGCTGGGGCCTTGACTTTGATATCTTCGAGTGAACGAAGATTGGTAGCAGAACTGGGAATGGCAAAGAAGAGCATGAATGAATATATGGATGCATGCATACAATTGTAAACCAAGCGAGGCGACTGAGTAGTGTACATATTCCACATCCGATATAACGTATACCGTTACGCATTCCACACTCAGTCCTCCGAGTCCTCGCTGCTGCTAACCCGACGATTCTTAATTAGTACAGAGATGTCTCTGCCGGAGGCTATAGCAACGGGGCTCCTAGACAGGATGGAATGTTTCTCATCGATATTTCCTGAATCAGCCTCTATGGCCAGCGGGTATGCCGCTTTGTGACGGATGTACCGTCGAACCACCTTCCTCAAGACGATGAAGGTAATTGTTGCCGCAAGGAGTAGTAGGCTCAAGAAGAAGAGGAGCATAAGGATGTGGGTTATGACAAGATGCTTGACAGCAGCCTTCTTGTCTGCGAGGTGTTTAGCTGATCTGAGAGCTGAGAGAGTGTATGGCGTCTTACCATCATCTGACGAAGTGAGAAGCTTCCCAGCGACGGACAGAATGGTCTTGTCAAAGTAGCCCAGATTGATGACTGGTGCTCCACCGACGAAGAGATGTCCAAAGCGGACTTCAAAAGGTAATTTCGAGCTCTGACGTGGTGTACATGGTCCGAGGTATGTATGAGAAACGCGCAAGGAGGTTGCGGTGGCCCTGACCCTCTCGCATAGCTGTACAGCGACTGGGCGCCAAAAGAGGTTACGAGCTGCGATGTAGGATACTCGCATGGAGTCCGAGAGAGAGCGAAAATAGTCCATGGACAACCTCATAGTGATTTGGTAGGTTTTTGAGCAGTTGAAGCGGCAACAACAACGGCTTAGCGCAAGCAGGACTGGTCTTTGTCGTGTTTAGCGTGGCGGTGCTGCAATGACGAACGTGACCACAATGAATAAATGTAGCCTTCGTTCGTGCGATGTGAATCGAGACTATCGCTGGGTATGTATCATGGTCGAAAAATATAGCTTTCGGTTTGAGTGTGGTGCAGGTATCCAGCAGGAATGTCTGAGAGGTGGTGGGCGGTGCCGATGAGACCTTGAGAGGGTGAAGCTGATGACAGGGAGCAATTGCAAGGAGCGGCGCTGGCTTGTCTGAATCTGGAAGTGGCACTGCACCGCCTCCTCAAACGCACACGATCACGTGCATTCAATTTACTTTTTACGTGAAGATTGCAAGTCCTTTCTTTCATCCTTTCCCTCACCATTCTCGCGACGATGGCCACTCAATTGTCTGGAACCGACTATGCTAATCGCACAAAAAACTTGTTGGGTCTGGTGAACCAACTTCGTGCATTAGGGTGCGTTCATACCAGTTCCTTTCTCCCAAATGCCTACGATAGTATCTGATGTTTGTGTAAATACTGTCAGTGCTCAAAGTGATTTAGATCTACCTAGGATAACAGTCATCGGAAATCAGTCCGCAGGTAAGTACGCACGTTGTATTTATACAGCGACCAATTGATGAGAGAATCGTCGTTTCATTGAAAATAGGCAAGTCTAGTGTCGTAGAAGCCATATCTGGAGTACGTTCACTCAAGAGAGCAAGCGACTGTTACCCGTCTGATTACTTATTTACACTCAGATAAACGTTCCCCGGGATGCTGGGACATGCACTCGCTGCCCGATGGAGTGCAGACTCGCTTCATCTTCTGGACCCTGGTCATGCACGGTCTCCATACGGCGCGAATTCGACAATGCTGGGAAACCGCTCACCGAAGTATCTGAAGTCCGCTTCGGGGACATCATAAGAAACAAGTCGGAGGTTGAGTTAGCCTTGAGACGCGCTCAGCTGGCAATATTGAACCCTCAGATGTCTCACGCCAAAATTCTCAGCTCAACAATTGAACAACTGAAGGAGTTGTCTGCCCAGTCTTCGAAGTCACTTCCATTCTCGCGGAATGTGATTTGTGTCGATTTGGAAGGGCCAGAGTTGACGGATCTTTCGTTCATCGATCTTCCTGGTAAGCCTCAGTATTCGCTTTACTACTTACTTGTTTAATATCTCCCAAATGTTCTTTACTGACACCATTGCAGGATTGATTCAGAACGCTGAACCCGAGGTTGTACAGCTGGTAGAAGACCTGGTCGTATCTCATATCAAAGGCGAATGCCTCATTCTTGTTGCATTGCCGATGACAGGTACGTCAGAAGCGATTCTCGCCCACGCTCCTCGTTGAAGTTTGGTCAAACGGATAGATGACATCGAAAATCAAAAGGCGCTGAGGCTAGCTCACCAGGTAGACCCTGAAGGAAGGAGAACGATAGGTACGCCTTCATTTGACGTTTTTGAGGCCTCTCAAGGACAACGATCCCTAGGTGTCATGACGAAACCCGACATGCTCATATCTGGTTCAACAAAATCTCTTGAAATATGGCTCGACGTTATCGAAGGACGACGACACCCACTTGCTCATGGTTACTATTGTACTCGTCAACCGAATGACGCTGAAAGGGGAGAGGACATCACGTCTGGCCATGCGAGATCTCTCGAGGCGTCATTCTTCCGGGATACCCTACCATGGTCAAAATCATCACATTCGCAAAGGTTTGGAACCGAGAATCTTGTTGCAGCCCTTAGTCGTCTTCTGGTCCAAGTCATCAACGCCACGTATGTTGCGCATATTCGATATGATCTGATTTTCTTCTCATATACGTTCTTATCAGTCTTCCCAAAATTCGAGCCAAGGCAGCAATGGGTTTAGAGTCTTGCCGTCGCGAACTTAGCGGCATCCCTAAAGCCATAAAAGAGAAGCCGGCCACACATATGCTCAGTCTTATCACCGCTTTCTCTTCCGACGTACAGGCGTATGTTCGTGGAGGATCAGAAACGAGTCGGCTGATCCATGATAATCGGGGAGCCTATGGAGCTCTCAAGATTGCAATCAGGCGGACAGCACCCGATTTTCTCCCGTTTCTACCTACCGAGCCCAGGGGAGACTTTGTGAACTCCCTCGATGATGGGGAAGAAGATCTTCTGACCGACGACTGTGCGAAACCATTCAACTTATTGGATATGCGGAGGCACATAAACAAGTTTGTCATTTGCGTCCCTTGATCTTTGAAGCTTCCTCACAATCTCCCTCTATCTCGCCCTCAGGTCCATTACCAGGGAACTTCCTGATAACGTGCCCTTCGATGCCAAGGTCGTACTAATATTGAATTTCCAAAATACTTGGGAAGGAGTTGTTGAACAATGTCTTGATCGCGTCAAAGATATTACTCTGGATGTGTTGATGGAGTGCATTGACGCAAAATTTGTGCGTTATGAACTGCTCCGATCCCAACTAAGGTACGTGCTTCTGGTACACAGGAGATTCCAATACATCCCAGAACATTCAATTTTTGTTCCACTAGGACGGTCGTTTCCGAGTTAGTCGAGAAGCACTACGAGACCTGCCTCTCGATACTTCAGGCGATTCTGGAGACGGAGACATCACCGTTCACACAAAATACGCATTATCTAGGTGCATGCAAGGAGAAATGGCTCGCGAAGTACAAGAGCGTGAGATTGGGCGAGTCAAAATTCTCAGAGCTAGATCATGTTCGCTGGCCGCCGAACAAGCGGCTCAAGTTGTCTGGGGATAGGTCATATTCTCCCGAGGCAGAAATGTCGGAAGTGGGTGGGGATGACGGCGAACTTGGAGACGAGGATGAACCCCTCCAGGAGAATGAGGAAGATGACGGAGACGACGACGAGGAAGATGACGATGATGATGAGGAGGAGGAGAGTGACGGTGGGGAGGAAGTAGGTGGAATTGCACCTGTGAAATCTTCCTATCAAGGTACGCGATTCATCTGTTGCGCGACCGGTGATAAAGATTGATTTGACTGCCCAGAAAATCCCCTCAAACGTTCTCGGGACATCAGCGAAATTATTGCAGAGCTAGCCGCCCGCACTGGAATACCAATATCATTAGAGGACATTCCGAAGCTGAAGCCAAGTGATGAGTATGAGACTGAGCTGAAAGTCATGGCCGAAGTGCGGGGGTATTTCCAAGTGGCATATAAGGTACGTTCGAAATCCACTTTATGTCACGAATGTAGGACTGACCGAGGCTATGGGGTTGGCGTTGACAGAGAGTTATCGACGTGATTCCCTCGTTGATTGACCTCAAATTCGTGCGCGCAATATCAAGGGAAATCCAGGCCTTCCTGATTTCACATTTTGAACTGGGAGAAGGGGATGCTGGAGAGCGTTGTGCGCGTTATTATCTAGCAGAAGATCCGGCAGTGGTGAGCAGAAGAGATGGGCTACTGGCAAAACAGAAGATGCTGGTAAACGTGCAGAAGCAGTTGAAAGAGTTTGGGGTTCCAACGAGGGGAGGAGTGGTGTAGTGGGAGGTTGATATATTAAATTTGGCATTGGCTGAAACGTAAGCTAGCACGAGTATGGCGCTTTGATTGGTTTGTTACAGAACTGGTCTTGTGTGTCAATTCACGTATGTACCTGAAGCCTGTTATTGTAGAAGACTACGTACACATAGTCGTTTCACGACTCGACATATATGAATTGGATTCGACTCGATGTTGTTCAGGTACCGATTGAACCCGAACGAATTGAAGTTGGCCAGGTAGAAAGTTCCCGAAAAGATAGATATCGGTGATCAGTGTGGTATCAGGCAGAGCGTCTCCCAGGCGTCCCAGCTTCGGCAGGCTTTGGCGCGCAGGCGGCTTTCTATTGCTTAGATGGCCGAAAGATGATCGACGATCGATGTCGATGAACATCATTGATTAATAAACCTCAGTAAACCTCCGAGTCGGAGTCCGAGCGCGTAAAAGACGGTGCGGCATGTTTCAGCCTACGGGGCACGGTTGTATCTTATAAAAAGATCGAGAATCGACATTCATGTTCCACAGAGTGCCCACTGCCACAAAATAGCAACTTGTTAATTTCGAATTCGACTTGCCCCACCACACCCAAACCACACCGCAATGGTTCTCAAGCTCCACGGAATTGCTCTCTCTGTATACACCAAGCGTGTCACCGTCGTACTAGCTGAGAAGAAGGTTCCGTACGAGCTCGTCACTGTGGATTGGGGATCGATCAAGTCTCCTGAACATAGAAAGAAACAGCCGTTCGGGCAGCTCCCCTACCTCGTACGTCAATTCGTTCATAGGCAGATCTACATGAATTTCGACCTTTACTAGGACGACGATGGGTTCATTTTGTACGAAAGCAGAGCGATTTGCCGCTACATCNTTGCGAAGTATCCTGAACAAGGACCCGCACTCGTTCCTTCCGAGCCCAAGGCAAATGCCCTCTTCGAACAGGCCGCGTCGATCGAAGTCTGCGACTTCAGCCCTTTCGCTGAAAAGGCCGTCATCGAGAAACTGTTGAAACCGTGAGTTCCCCACTGTGGTTCTCGACATTGTTCTGGATTTGAAGACTTAGCGATATAGGATGCATGGGAAGACTACTGACGTTGCAGTATACGATGAAGCAATTGCGTCGCTATCTGGCAAGCTTGATGTATATGACACGATCTTGAGCAAGCAGAAGTACCTCGCTGGCGATGTCAGTTTCACTCATATTGTAGCCTCATTTCGAGAATACGCCTGACGTCTCTGATCTGTTGACAGGAGATCACACTCGCAGACCTATTCCACCTTCCATACGCCGATCTACTCAAAGCTACAGGTAGCGACCTTATGGAGACAAAGCCGAATGTTGCCAGGTGTGTTGTCTGATTATTGCCCTTGCTATCGTGTTGACTGCGATTTTATAGGTGGTACAAGGACATCAGCACGAGGGAGGCCTGGGTTTCCGTGTTGGAGGCGGCGGGTGAATTTAAGTTGTGAGGTGACGTCTGTCAGTAAAAGGCTACCTAAATTGAGCCTATGGTTCGTGGACTCACCTCCTGTTGCCTAGACGAGACTCGTTGCGTCGGGGTCTGGAGAGGGATAATCTGAAATGCATGGTACAAGGTCATAACGTGGCCTATTGTAATAAATTCACAAGTTCCGCACCTTGGTCTTTCCACGTTTGTGGTCTGTCGTCACCATATCATGACCAGCCTTCATTAGGGTACGCTATGCCGCTAGTCGACCCACCAATGGTGCGAGGATCAAGCGGGTAATTTCATCAATCTGGCGACCCGCTTTGCCGCAACTGTGTGCCCGGAGCCTGATGTACTCTTCATGCTGTATCGCGACTCAAAATACGTGTTGATCAGGAGACAAAGAGCGTATATAGGCCGCAAGACCTAAACATTAGATATATTTCCTGGCGGCAGTAGAGACTCGTGATAGACCGACAAGGCTTGCCCAGATTGCACAGAATAGAGGAGAGCTGACTAACAAATATGTTAGGGCTTAAAGATTCCGAATCTGTCGCAAATGAACAGACTGTCCGCCGGCCGATCTCGGAAAATAGGTTCGAAAATCGGAGTAGCGGAAGGCTCCGCAGAATTACTGCCTTCCGCTTCTTGACCATCTCCTTTGACCCCTTGTTCTGACTCCTTCAGAGAAAGACGACCGAATCCATCGAATACACTATAAGCATTCGGAGGGAGGAGAGGAACGACTCTCCAGGGCTTCCAGACCCAGATCTCCCGTCCCTGCACAAACTGTGTAGGATTGCGGATTGGGGTCGTGGCGGGCGATGGGAATGGCGTGAATGAGAGGAGAACGACGGATAACTGAGGCGACGCCGCGGTGGACGTAGTAGAGGAAGACGGCAGGAACGTGCGACAGAGTGCGATTCCGGGAATGGAAGATGCTGATGAGGCAGATTGAGGGGGCTGGGGTATGTGGATGATCTTGACTATTGACAGTCGAAGATCTGGTTTAAGACGATGTGAATGAGAGGATAGCTGGCGCGAAAGCTCCTTCGACCAAAGGGTGAGAGAGATATGGGAATTGTTTAGGTGGAGTGAGGCTTGAGCAGCGAGTCCATTTCTGTCAAAGTCCATCGGTAAATGAGATAACACAAAGAGGGGGGAAGCTCTCACCGTATAAACTTGGGCCCTTTCCCTGCTCCCTTTTGTGGGCTGATATCCACACCCCTCATCTGTTCTTCGTCATCGTGACTGCGAAGATCAGAGTGATGAGCCTGCAGAAAAATACTAGCGACCTCGGCAGTCCCGCTATCCGTAGCTAGGTCAGTAGCGAGTGCCACTCTCGTAGTATTGATAGTCCGTGCAAACTTCGTCGCCGTCGAAGGCGTAGTGGGAATGATCCGTGGTGGGGGAAGAGGCTTCAAACCGAGATCCCTCTTGGGCGTAGACAGATAGGGCTGAGGTGGGGGGCCGAGGGGCTTCAGTTTCAAGGACGATGGCCCTGCCACAGGTTTCGCATATGAGGTGGTAGAATGTGGGTGCGGAGGAGGCGCGAGTGATCTGAGTTTTCCTGTTCGAGATGAGGTTGGCTTCGCAGTCGTAGTTTTTAAGGGCAAGGTCTCGCATGGTTCTTTGGCCATAGAGTGATGTGGGTGCGGAGGAGGTGCAAGGGTTCTGAGTTTCCCTGGAGGCTTTGGCAGTGACTCCGGCTTCGAAGGCGTGGTTTCAACATGGAAAGGATTTTTCGACAAATCGTTGAGTCTACTAGTACTGGCCCCTTTACCAGCATCAGACGTCTCGGTATTGAGCAGGGGTTTCGCCGCAGGAAGTTGGTGAGATATTTTCGTCGCTTTAGCAGGCCTCGGCTTCGCAGAAGTCGAACCGGATAGCTTGGTTATGGCGTTTTTCGTTGGTGTCGGTGGTTTGAGCATGGGATCAAGTTCAGAGAACATATTCTTCAGCGGAGTATTCGCTGCCTTGCCCTTCATAGCTCGAGATGAACTGCTTGATTTCACCTGATGTCCACCTGTCTCCGGAGCTGAGCCTGGTGGTGTGTCGAAGGCTGATATGAACCTCGGTGTGGTGATTTTCTTCGCCTCCTGCACTGGCTTCGTGAAGCCATCTGGGGCAAGCATAACATCGCTGGTTACCCGTCGCCTTTTGGCTGGTCGTTCAGCGTCAGTCATGATGGTCGATGTCGATGAGCAAGAGTCAGGCTGTGGCTGTGCACCGATCATGGCTTGATACCGCACCGTCTCACTCGATCGCGAACTGACCTGCTTTGACTCTGCTGCTCCTGGGCAAATGCTTGCCTTTGCGAAGATCTTTTCAAATGTCAAGAACGAGCTTCAACATGCCCACTGCTTCACATGCGCAATTTCACGCAACGATGGTCTCCCGTTCACCTCCCATCATCGGATTCGCTGTCGAATGCGTTTGCAGTGAATTTACACTGAAATATATGCTCTCACTGCCAGCAAGTCCCAATTTCTCTTCCAGGGTTTGGTGTTCTTTTCTGTGGCAGCCTGTCTACGGGTGTTCAACTCGCCAGCAGGCTCACCATGCATGCACGAGAGTGTGGGCGACGGTTATTGTTCTCAAACGATGCCATTCCGAGTCCATTGTGACTACGTGCCAGCCTTCGTCTTATCGACTGTACTAATGGCTCTAGCCAACTGCCGCGGGAATGGCTTTTGTATTCCGGCAATCGGTCTGATGGTTTGACTTTTTACGGTGATGCATAAATGTAGGGGTGCAATTACGAGTCCAACAATACCCTACTAAGCGCCTCTTCCCCCCTCTAGCTGCCTTATCCCGCCACAACCACGATCCTCCTCTCCGACTTTTCGATCATGGCTTTCGATCATGGCTTTTGAGAAATAGCCCTCACAATCGGAACAGAGCACGCCCACCTTTGCTCCTTTGTATGCGCAGGCTAGAGAGGACGCGACGGCTATGGACGAACACCGTTTGTTGCATCGTGAAATATTCTGGCGGGATCATTATCTTTGGCTGAAGGCCAAGGGATATCTTCTTCGCACTCGCTATCATCCGGAATAGGTTGCTTCTTGGAAGGATACAGATGACTTCTATCTGCTTTGCGAAGACGGTCTAGTTGCAATGGTATGTGCTATGTTCAATCACTTTGAGCGTCACGTTGACAATTCTCACTGATTGGCAGGAATCTGCGACGATGCTAGATGCCACCCGAATCACAGACAACTCAGACGCCGTGATAAAGAAAATCTCGCCTGATTCCCAGGAAGCTAGTTTTGGTCTCTTGTTTTCGAGTGAACCGCATGCCTCAAATCCAGCGAATTGCTGTGTTCCAATATACGACGTTTTAGCTATACCGGATGACCCCTCAACATCCCTCTGAATCATGCCCAGCCTCCATGAATTTTCATCGCCCCCTCTCCAAACGGTCGGGGAGGTCGTCGAATTCGCAAGGCAGATATTCACGGTGCGTAAAGAGAAACGATGGAAGTC